>JAYJLX010069380.1:0-26944 GCA_036873525.1 Chalinula nematifera | reverse complement strand
ATATATAGTGGTGCTGCTGTCTGCTGGTATAGCCTATAGTGGTGCTGCTGTCTGCTGGTATAGCCTGTTGTGTTTTAATGAAGTTATAGTTTTGTTTTGTTCATAATTTGGCTATCGAAGGGTTATAGTTTCATTATTATTGAAAATAGTAACTGATACTATTCACCTGATTGTTGAGAAGTTATCGGTTAGACAGTTTATTGTGTTTGTTTGTTTTGCAAATGCTTCTTTTACGTTTCATATGAATAAAGTGCACAACAGAAGATTACTAGCAACGTGTACTGTACACTATTGATAATAATATTAGCGTGTATAATGATATAGTACTGTGTGTGTATAGTGTTTGTATAATATACAGTATGTATAACATGATTGTATGTATATGTGTGTTTGTGTTCAGTTGTATATCACCCTGGCCTGGGTTAGTTGTATTTTAGACATGTTTATTAATGGCCTGCATTTTTATAAATGATTTGTGTGCATTGTGTGAGTCAGTGTGTCTGTTTTGATAGATGTTGGAAAAAGTTGGGAAAACGGAGAAGACGACAGATGATCATTACACAGAGTTCGTGGTCAACTTCAATAAACAACAGGTCTATGAATGTGTTGTATCAATCACCTTAACTATCGTTATTAATTAATTAATGTTGATTAGTTGGCTGCTGCTAGGATTCAGAAAGAACTGCAAAAATATGCTGCCAGTCTCAAAAGTGAGAGAATCATTGTTATAATGTGTATGCAATTAATTATAGTAAAGTGGGTGGGGCTGAAATTACATGAAAGTGGGTGTGGCTGGGTCACTTGAAGCATTTAACCATGTGTTCTATTAGTGTTATCTGTCAATTCCAAATCATTATTGGACGTATGGATGGAGTACTATGAGCCAGAATGGGTAGGACAGGCTGAAGTTATGAAGATTATTCAAGTATGTTTATAATCTCTCTCTCTTTTATGGTGTGGCGACTTCATTTAAATTAATTTGTGTTTAATAGTAACTGACGGTTGAACCATGTATGTTCCATAAAGTGAAATATATAAGAAATTTTAATTAAAATTATGGTTTTAACTAAAAGTAACTTTTCCAGCTGATTAATAAATTACCCTGCATACATGCGTATACATGTAAGTCAGTTTATGTCAGGAATAATGTTACTAGTGAATGAGAATATCCTTTCCTATTGCAATATTTTAGAGTATAATATGGCGGCTGGAGGGTTGATTGTATTAGAATAGTATTTTCATTTGTATTATGTATTTGATTTTAGGATAAGATGCTACTATGGGAAGATTTACTGAACAGAGTTGATTCGGACATGATTGAAACCTTGCAATTATATATGTCAAAGTTTCCTGAAACTAAAGTACATAATATTCACTCTAACTTTTCTCTCACACACATACATGTGTACGTACATGCACATACATGTGTACATGTGCATCTACTCTTTTCTTTTTCTTTCTCAATGTCATCATTGTTCTCTTATTCCCTGTTTCAGAAACTGGTTGAAAAGAGGGAGCGTAAAATAGTAGATTATGATTATGCCAAAAGAGTTTTAGAGGTTAGTTAATAACAAAATATATTTGATAATAATTATTATTATAGTGAAGTATACATGCATGTATAGGGCAAAGAGCAGGGGTCAAAGGTTAATTAATAAACAAGCCGACTAATGCAGTGAGATATACTGTATCAGCAGTATTAGGGTCAGGCTTGGTGGGGGAGGGGCTCGGTTGGGGGGGAGGGGTCAAAGGGTAAAGTAGATAGCCTCTCTTTGGCATTAGTAGAAGCCAGCATTGCTATTACTGTAGCATGACAAAGAACCTTTATGGTTTGAAGAAGAGCTAAAATGACTAGCTAACATGCACTATTTTCAAAGTTTTCATGAATTTTGAAAAAAAAAAAAAAAGTAAATAAGCAAATTAAGGTCCAGATAAATGCAGTTTGGATAAATGAAGTGGTATATACTAACTGACCTACACTATTATTAATATATTTGCCTACTGTTTTTCTAGGACACTCGTCAAAAGCAGAAAGTGAATGAAGCCAAAATACAGCAATCTGAGGAGGCATATCAACAGGCTAAACTTGCATTTGATGAAGTTACTAACAGCTTGTATGAAGAATTGCCAGCACTTTATGATAGGTACACGTGATATCATTACTCGCATGCTGTGCTGTGTATTATACATAGTATTATAAGGCCACAAACTTTTTTTTTCATCTTTTCTATAGTCGAATCGAGTTTTATTCCAAGTTCTTCACTAGTATGACATCAATAGAAACCAAATTTCATGAAGAAATGGCTAAAGTAATGTCAGCTCTAGTATAGTTAATTCATTACTTATCCCCTCTCCTGCCCTTCCCCCCATTTTCAGCTTGACTCCAGGAATAATGAAATAATGGCTGATTTAGCACAGGAAGCTGAGAGTGGTAAACATAGTTCAAAGAAGGACAAAGTCACAGAAACCGATGATTCACAATCCAAGTAATTATATTATTATTTTCCATTAATTATTACTTTATTTATCCTCTGCACGCTCTTTTCCTCTCTTCTGTCCTCCATAGCTTTAACCCCCAGAAGACCTCTGATACCGAGAGTCAGGAAACAGGCAGTGTTAGTGTTGATGTTGAGGATAACACTTCTGAAACTGTTGGATCTCCTCAAGGTATATGGGTGTGGTAAAAGGCGGGGCATTTTAAATTTGTTGTAAATGACTAATTAATTTTCCTTTGTTTGAGATAAACAATGATGGAATATTCATTGATTGTTATTCGATCACTAATAATCATTAAAAAAAATAATTATCGAGTATGCATGGTATGTGGTTGCTATGGTAACTAAAATAAATTCAAAAAAAAAAATTAAATTTCGATGCAAATTTTTGTTATGTTTTATAAGACTTGTACATTAACCTTTATAATACAGCCCCTAGTGATTTGTTATACAGTGCGTTAACCTTTAATGGTGGACCTCCAGGGAAGGCACATAGCTTAACAACAAAGACCAGTATATACTTATCATGCAGTGTCCTAAATGGACTTCTTTAATAGATTTTGACCTTCATCGAGAGGACAACCTCTCCATAAAGGACAAAGTACTTTATATAGGATCCTGAAGTGTATGAGGTTCCACTCTACATGTAGTACTATATCTCATACCAGGATATATGCTTTAGTGTAGTAGTATAGTTTAATTAAGCTTATACATGCAATAATATGTAGTTACCAGTCTGTTCTACATTATCAAATACCTTTAGCTGGACTATAATTTGGGGATTGAAAAAAACTGAAGTGATGCTAAAGCATTAGCAAGGCAAATAATTAACTGTATTTCATCCATATAATTTACCTAAGGCATATAGTTTATGTTATTCCAGTATAACTCTTAAACAGTAGGTTTTTACGGCATTTAAAGGTAATATATAACACTGCAATACGCTGGATTAGCTTCATGTGGCCGTACGTGCTGTGTCATGAAATATTTTGGTATTTTCCATGTAGGTCGTTCAGTACATACACAGTAATTGGCCACACCCTTCAAAACATACGTAATTTTATTTGGTTATTAAACATGTGTACATGTATTTTTTATTGTTTTATTCTTACAAACTTATATACACAATTAAACTTGATTTTACAGTACATAATGTCCTTTGAATATACTTACCACATGACCTACTCTACTGGTTAGACTAATGGAGGGGGGTAGGTGGGGGATGGGAGGGAGGGAGGGAATAGGTGCAGGTGGTGTTCATGCTTTAGTTATTAAAGTCCCTTTCAGCTACAATCTTGTATATAGCCCATGGATAGCAACTAGCTCATGAGTAATTTTATTTATTGACTTTAATTAATCTCATTAATGTGCCACACCCATATTTTTATTGACTGTAAAGTATGAATATTATTATGGTGTTTCATTGTCAATTAATTATCACATTTGATTTGAGCATGTGCTTCTCTTGAATTTCATCAAGTTACCGAATTCTCGGGATATCGTACGTTAGTTTTGCTTACTAATGAAATAGAAAAGAAACACTGAATCTAATTATATATACACTAGAAACTGACCTTCAATGGTATCTCAGGCTGAACTGACCCTTTACTTAACTTTAATTGCGCAATAGATCATATTTATTGGTTTCGTTATAGGTGATGAAGAATCTGGAATAACCACACCCTCCAGAACATCCACAGGGAAGGTACATGTGGTTGTATAGTGTACATGTGTTGTTTTTAACTGTCATACATGTAGGCTGTATAGATATTGTTAATCGTTACTAATGTGATATTACCTTGTATGCGCTCATTTTTTGGGCTTTCGACAAATTATATCATTTACCAAGTCCATGATGTAAATTGTGTAATACCACAATATTGGCTCTCACTTTGTTATAGTATCATACAATGGGCTTCATATACGATTAGCATTCAATTTTCATAGTCTAAAGCTAACAATATATTTCCTTATATATACAGCACTAATAGCAGCATGCATGGCTGCATGCTGCATGGCATGCATGCATTGCTGATTGGATATGATACTGTATTAATTGAGTGTTGCTGGATTTAGTTCATATAATACATGTACTTGGTTGAAAATGTACCTTTAAACTTTAACTATAGAACAACCTATGTTATATTATATTCTATTGAGTATCAGTGCTCTAGTTTGAAATACGGTGATTTTGGAGTGTTATGTAATTAAGTTGATCTATTCTTAAATAAACTTTATTGTTGAAGGTTTAAGTGCTCCTCCGTACAATTTACATACATGTTCAATGTAGGTAGACTTTATTCATTATTTCTAATGACAATGGCCTGATCTAAATTTTGCTGAAATCGATAGCCTTAATTAATTATAATCATGATCGATTTCACCTCTCATGTATTTCGATATTAATAAATAATCATTGTCACGCGCCAACAATTAATCGAATTCCTTTGGTCGTCTGCTGTGTGTATACAATCATGAATACATCATTGTCAGCCACCAAATGGACCTGCAGTTCAAGCTAAATTAACAGATTACTTCCCCTTGAGTCACAGTTATGAATTAATGTGGGGTGGGAGTGGCTTTGTGTGATAATATTGGAGAGTAGGTAAGGTTATAACTACTTCAAAGGTTAAATTAGGGTGAATTCATATACTTCTAGCTACAGGGTGCATGGGCTGATCAACCTGCAAAGTAACACTTGGGATGGATAGTTATCATTAAGTTTACTCAGCTAGCAGGTTCATTGTACATCAGTTGTGTCTGCATCTGATATCGCTGAGTGTTCATAATGTAAACATTAGCTGAACATTTCAATGTGTGTAATTGATCCTTTGATACAGTGTTTAAATTAGGCTAGGATTCCATTCCATCATCAGTATAACATCCCGGTTACTGCTAGCACTATTGTGAGCCACCTTAAACATAGTAAATCCTTTCAGTTTTAACTCCAAAAGTTTAACTGTACCTTTTTGAATTTTAAGCAGTGTACATGTTACACTTTTGTTTCCATTCTTTGCCTACATTTATACTTGGCATATTTTATTTGTTGTTTTTTTTTAGGAATCTCCAGGAAGAATTCCTCCTAGGTATGGTATACAATTAGTTAAGCATATTATGGTTGGGTATATTTTTAATGCTACTCTGGCTGGCATGTGCTAGCTGCATGACCAAATTTTAGCGATAACTGCTACTGCTCTATTTCTAATGTAATTTATTAATTGTTTATATGATACTTAATTAGACTATTCATAGCTCCATATTTGGTCAAAGGAATTTGATTAAGTATAGAAAGATTAATTCATTGCCTTAAGTATTGCGTCACCAAATGCAGCTCAAGTTACAGTAAGATTGGCCTATACTTGTAAAGGTTAGAGTATGACCCTCGATGGTGGAACCATTCATAATACTATAATTTCCCAAGGCATGTAAAAGACATGTATATATGGGAACCCTTTCTCTTGCGGACACGATTAAGCCAACATGAAGTTTCCTGTTCCTGGTGACCGATGCTTGTATTATGGTGTAAATGTATATATGGACGATTTGTCCACAACCATTTCAACCACTAAAGGCATTTTCAAATTCACCTTTAAAATATCACATAACCCGCCGGGCCCTGAGGGAAAAGATTTATTCTGGGTGAAAGTTAAAATATTTCGATGAATCGTATAAAAATATCCCATTGTGCTTTATAGACTAAAATGATAAATTACTACATGCATCATCTTATTTGCACGTTTTATTGTGTTTAGTAAACCTGTTCGTACAGAGGATTTCAATGAACAAGAAGCAGATTCAATACCATCTGAACCTCCCATAACAACACACCACGACAAGGTGATAAATTCATCCTTCGGCGGATCTTGTAATAATCCAAGGATTTTATTATATTATTCAGGAAGAAGATCTCATAATGGAGGGACCTCCTTCAGTGGATTCGAAAGTACCTCCTCCAAAACCAGCCAAATTACCTTCTGAATCTGATGAGAGCGCTCCTCAATTAGTCACCGATAATAATGACAATATTCCAAATGAGGAGCAGGATATCAGTCATAATGAAGGTACATTATATTATGCACTTACTGTGAAACATGGATTTGATTATACAGTTTGTCATTTACTATAGTGGGAAATGATGAATCACCTGCTCTAGCGGCGCCACTCCAGCCCGCTACTAATTCAGATTATGTTGTTCTTGAAAAGGTATTGTCCCGTTTTACATTAATCCGCAAAGTAATTTATTTTAGAACACATACATGTAATGCAGTGTATACTGATATAATGTATATCTTTTTGCTTCACAAGTTGCTGTAATATATTATACACTTTGTAATCTATGGTTTTTATAATATAGCGTATTGCAACCCATCCGTATACAGGAGAGGACGAAGATGAGCTATCATTCGAAAAGGGAGATGTAATTTTAGTGATTAAACCTGATGATGAGGTTGGTACTGAGTACAGGCATGCAGCATTTAACTAACTAAATATTATGATAATTATACATTATGCTGTATTAGGAACTGGATGATGGATGGTATATGGGAATTGTTGAAAGCTCAGAAAAAAGAGGGTTATTCCCTGGAAATTTTACAAAACAAATGTAGTTAAATTTTTTTTTTTTTTAATTTTGTTTTGTACTGATGAATTTAAGGATTTTTGTTTGTGCTTTTTTTCGCATTATTGTGTTACTTACTTTCCCCCTCCCCGGCGGGCGGCCTGGCCGCCTTTTCTTGCCATCAATCATAATTATTCAATCAATTTTCTTAAACATAAAACAAAATAGCAATTGCAATTGTTACAACTTTTAAACAAATTAATGAGGAATAGTAAAGGTAAATGCAGTAGAATTGGCAAAATAGTCAGATATTTTTGCTGTGATGTCATTCTTGTGCGCAGTGGTCAGGCTAATGTCATCCCCTCCAAGTCTTGAACATGTGCATGTTGTTGGCTTCAATATTGACATTTCGAAATTCGTCAAGTCAGCACTGACAGGCTGTTTGTCAGAATTACGTCTGCATGTGGCAGTAACAACGTCGGCAACATCAGTATCCGGGTCGCTGTGGCAGTAATGAAGTTTATCCATGTGCGGATTGGAGAAAGCTTTTTCATCGGTCTCTTGCAGTTGATACCAGAACTCGTTTGAAGAGCAACCTCCATAACAGTATTGGTATGGAAGCCATTCACAATAACAGTCTGTACATAATATACTAGGTGGATCGTTCCATTTTAGTTTGTTCCACTGGTTACCGAGTGTGTCTGCAACAGTTACTAGGCCGCAAGTCAAAGCAAGTGTGTTTGGTACGAGCACAGCTAAGCTAAACCAAGCAATTACTGTTATCATCATCATTGTAGGATTGTGCTACACTTGGAAATAATGAGTCCAACAGATCGAACGAGCACGTTTTTATTACGGATCGCGGACCGCTACGTAGAACTACGTGCATGGTCCGTGTGACCATCCGTACATGTACAGATGCAAATAAATTCACCCTCGCTTCGGCCATGATGCACTACCGCAGCATCATAGAACTGTGAGTGTGACTCGGTAAATCGAAAATGAAATCCGTTGTAATAATTTTGCTGGCTATATCATGGTTCAGCAGTACTTGTAATGGCTCGACCTGTGGCTTCAAAGTGACAAAAGACGTAACTCAAGATATTGTGCCCAGCTCTGGGCCCTGCTCGGGTAAATCCGTCTCTGTGCAGCTCAACGACGAATACCAAGCGAAATGTGTAGAAGGTACCAATCACTGCGACAACAGCCACTTCACATACCAAGCAGGCTCAACATATAGCGATGTCAAGGCCTGCGTACCAATTCCAACTGAGCTAGATTTAGGATTCTTCAAGATGAAGTTCAACTTCGTTATAAGGCACGATAATGTTCCCGTAACCTGCAATAACGGAGCCATTACAACGACCATTAATTTGCACTACGTGAATGCTACTACATGTGCTTGTAAAGTAATCATTCCCGCTTATGAACTGACATACTAACTCTTTATTATTAAAACTCAGTAATATGTATTATTTTTTTTCCGATAAAAGTACAATTATATTAAATCCCACAATGATGCCTAAATTAAACCATTGCTGCCATTTCCACTAAGTTCACAATAATGTATCATGAACCGCTCTATTTAATACCATAGTATATAATATTATAACCACTAACATCCATTCTTTCTGAAATTCATGGTAACGCTGACAAATAACAAGTTATGGATACAATATATACTTAGCAAGCTTATTTTTAGGAATAAAAATTTTTCGTCTTACGATAAAGTAACTATAACAAAAGATATTATGATGAATGTAGCAGCATAATGCATGCTATATAGTTTGCATATAACAGCAGCACTGCATCATACTGGATTGGAGCAGGAATGCTGTGAGATCCACTTGATTACAGAAGCTCTCAACTTCTGAATAACCTCATTTGGAACAGGGCTCTTAACAACAGCACTGCCAGAAACTATCATGTTTGCACCAGCCTGTTAAAATTAATAGCAATGAGAAAATACTATTATAATTATTTGGTATTTTTGTTGTTCGGATATGCAAGCTCAGCTGGACAGTATAGATGAATCATTGACAAAATTTTCACTTTTACCATAATAAAGAAATAAAACCATAATGAAAATATCCTAGCAGCTATAATAGTATTATTACTAAAGGCAATTTACACACTATAAACATAATAATGTCTGTGCAATACATAGGAAGAGTGTATTTTGTTGAATCAGTAGCTAATCAATAAAACTAAGCTATTCATAATGATTATTGGGCTTAACTATAACAATATTCATGAATTCATAATAATTGTAATGCATGGCATGCAGCAGGCTGAAAAAGGGGTGGGCAGGGGGTTCGGTTACCGGTATATAGTTATTTAACTTACTTCAGCTGCTTCATCTATTGTTGAAGGTGACAATCCGCCATCAACTTCTATATCAAGTGATGGATATTTGTCACGGAGTGTCTTTACCTAAAATAGCATTATAGAAATATTAGCCACACCCACAACTCCACCCAAGATCCAACCTTTAACCAGATTTATAAATAATATGATGCTTACAGAATGCTATGTTGATGCTGGAACAGAATGACAGAAGGCTGACTCATCCATACAATATTGACACAACACTGGTACATATTATAAATCTGATATTAATCTTTACTTTCCACATATCATATACTTGAAGGTAGTTATAAATAACAGGAAAATAATCAACTGACCTTTGGCATCATGTTGCTCATGAATTTCTGTCCTCCGAATCCCGGTTCAACTGTCATGATAAGAACCATGTCTACTTTATCCACATAAGGCAGTACTGAATCAACTGGAGTGTTGGGCTTTATTGCGATTCCTACCTATATATTATAGTGATATGGGTATACAAAGGTATACGATATATGTCTAGTGAAGTTCTATTTAAGCATATGAATATTACACACCTTCTGCATGTTAAAAAAATCTATGAAATTATTAATGTTACATTATGGCATCTAACCACACATGCTTGCTGCCAATTAGTAGGACAAAAATGTACAAGACAGGACAAGTATAGAAAAGTCATAAATGTTTGTTTTGTTGCCAAAACTGCTTATACTTCAGGATTCTGTGCTTAGAAGGTTAGTTAGATGCTGTAAATAGTTAATAAACACTCTAGACTCTTTCCATACAAACTTGCTCTACAAATGGCACAATCGTTCGTGTGACATAAAGATATTCATTGCTATTTCAAAGGTTTTCTAAATTTCTTCTGTTAATCAGTCGACGTTGTAGATATTCTAGCTAATACGTTTCATAATGTTGTATAAACATACGGATTGTACATGTTTCAACAGTACCTTCATTCCAGCAGCTCTTATCTGTTTAATGAGCTCATCAGGCGATTCTTAAAGAAAAAAAAATTGGAACAAATATGTAAACAGTTGAACTTGTGTAACCAGGAAACTTAATATGTTGGCCTAATTCATAATGGTATCAGCAGTAGAAAGGTTCCACTGTAGTATATTTATATATAATACTTTTAATAGGATTCTCAATATGACATACCATATAGGGCATATTGTTCGTGGGACGTAAATTTCACTAATTTCGCGTTTTTGTTAATTTGTGAACTATAAACCCATAAAACTGTAATGCTGCCATGACCGTGTGTTTATTCCACATGATTCGTGAAGGTTGAATCCGTGAATATAGATTTTTACCATTTTCGCGAAATTTGCGTGCCTCGAACAATATGCCCTATAACGGTAGGTTGAGTGGTTTTGCAAAGTTATCTCATACAACCTTTTCAATGCTGCATGGTAGTATCCAGCGTGCTGACTAACAGCACTAAGCTACCATACTACAAATCCAGCTTTACAGTAAATGATACCAATCACTACCATAATCACTAACATGTAGGGTTTGGATAGAATATATCATTAACAACACCTACCAGTAGCTTCCAAATGAAATGTATATTGATCTGCGCCAGCTTTTGCCATGTCATCCACCCACTATATTAATTAAAATAGTAGTAGAATAATTTGCCATAAAACAGCTAAGGTTTTAAGGGCTCAACAAACAAACAAATTATAGCATGGCATGTAGAGTAGGTAGCTAGGGCTGGCCGCCATCAATTAATGTTGCGTAGAAGAGAGTATTTGCTAGCAATTTATTATTCGGTATAGGCTGATGGTTATCAGCCTATACCAAATCATAAATATTAATCTATTTCTGTATAGCTGACATAGTGTGGTCAGCCAGGCCTGTGTAAATTATAGCTTATATACCTTCTCAGGTTCTGATACCATCATGTGCATATCTATAGATTAAAACAATGAATGTAATAAGTTACTAAAGTTCATTATTATATTTAGTAATATGAGCAAATGTACTCTCTTTATAATTCAAAAGCTATAATAATTATGCATGTTATTGTCAAATATTAACATTTGAAAACTAACCAAAAAACGCGTCTGGTATTTTCTTACGAAGACACTGCACCAAAGGAGCTCCAAATGTTAGATTCGGGACGAAATGCCTAATATACGTATATAAATGGAGGGGTCTACTCAACATACATGCAATACACAAACCACACCCCTTTAATGCATAGTGCCTAGAATATATATCCTCATGTATAGCTCAGGTGTAGCTTGCTATAGGCATAGTATAGTCAAAGAATATTGATCTATGTGCATATCTATTACCCGTCCATAACGTCCAGATGAAGATAATCCGCTCCAGCATCGAGCATTCTCTGGGATTCATCCGCAAGGCAAGACAGATCAGCATTGAGTATAGACGGACCGATCTTACAACAGCAACTCGAAGCCATGATCACCAAGATAAACCTTTGGTATAGTTAGACTATCAGGGCTCACAGAGCAGGAAGAAAATGACAGGAAAAGGATGTTTCCATTTTCCACGAATAAATTAAATGACAATGCTTTTAATTAATTTTTATTATTAACTGAATGTTAAATGATAACCCAACCCCGGCCGGCCCCAAAAAAACAAATGATGTACATGTACATGATTAGTTACATGTTAGTCACTGTGATATACTTGTGTGTTGGAACCAAGCTGGTAAGTCATCTTCGTCCGTACCAACTATCTTATGACAATACCCGTAATCGCATGTTAATTCCTCATCTCTCTCCACATTGCTAATTGTTTTGATCGCTTTAATTTCACCAAATCTTGGATGATCAAAAAACACATACTGGCAGTTAGGCATACTAGAGTGGTTGGCTTTGTGCCCAAGAGTGGCACAGTATTTATCAAGGTTCGTTAGTACTGGAGGTACGTCCAACACTGTCTCTTCATCAAGCGTAATGGTGCAACCATTCAAAGACCAATCTCTCGAATCAACTTCATCATGCATTAGTCGAATACCGTTATAAAATGACACAATGGTACCACTTTCAATGGCCTTCTTCGAGAATAGACCCTGACCGGCATTAGCAATGGCCGACTTTGAAACGTATACTTTATCACATTCATATGAGTCTGCTTGCAATGGAAACTTGGAAATAATATCATGTGTTGATTCATCTCGTGATACTATTCCCACCTTAGAAGAGTCTAGTTTGACTTGAGGAGACAGGTCATCAACGGAGTTAATCAATATACCTGATCTTGCAGTGTTCAGTATACCGTCTGTAAAGCAACCATGTAGCACATGCTTAAGGTCAGGATAAACATATGTGATTTTGTTACCACTCAGGCACTCTTTCTGGTCGACCGAACCCCACAACACACCCCCATACTCATCAAAAACCTGGACCACCCCCACACGTTTGTTACCATGGTGTTGACCGCGTACTGTGATATCACCAGTATAATCATACTCAACAAATGGGCCACATAATTCACCATTAACATACTTGGCAACCATTTCACGACCATCAGAATAACGATAGACTCCCTTTCCTTCTAGTTCATCATTATTATACATACCAGTTAATGAACTATTATCTGGGAAATGAAAACACCCTCTGCCAACTTTCTCTCCTTTGAAAAACCGACCTTCAAAACGGACACCAGTATCAATAAACGTCAACGTTCCTCGTCCATGAGGTAAACCATCTCTATTTTTCCCTCCATGGTAGACAGATACTTCCCTAGTAGATGCTTCATCGCCACTCGGCTCCTTACTCGAGTCTAAATCTTCCATCGAGTCTTCCATTTTCATTATACTAGACCACGTGATACCATATGTGCACGTTATAGCCACTCCTTCATTACAAAAATAAAAAGTGCATAATAATGATGACCACGTGGTAGTCTAATATGTGGGCATCAGCCACGCCTTCAAAACAATGGCTACTTTACCATCGTGTTCAGCTAAAAAGCTCTGGGCTTGTTATCGTGGAATTATTGGAGCCATAAATTCGTTCAGACAACAGTCATATGAGGGAACATTTATATCAGGAACTACACTCCATCCTGAAACAACCTGCATACCAGCCATCAATACAGGAAGTGGGGCAGAAGGTTTTCACGATATTTTTGTCGGTGAAGAACTCAACCCTTTGAGTGTTGTACTGTTCGCAGTTCCAAAGAAGAGGACATCTTATTCAAAGAAGCGACTTCGTATGACCCATAAATGGTTGAAACCAGTCAGACACTATACATTCTGTAGTCACTGTGGAGGACCCAAGCTACTTCATGTATTGTGTGGTAACTGCTTCAAAGAGACGCTCAAACAAACAGCCGAACACAGAAGAAACATGCGAAATTAAATAAATATTTTATTGTTGATGTTTAATCTACACATGTATACATACTTTACAACAATAGACTCTACACATGTATTATAGTCTATAATGTACACATGTTTACCGCACCTAGCTTCTTTTGAATATGCCCCGCCCAATGGCTCCCATAATAATAAATTAAATACAAAACCAAACAATTGTGGAGTGGAACAAACATTGATCCAGTGAAAGAAAATAGGGGCTGATGGCCACTGTTTGTATGGGACTACTATCAGTCATCTTATTGTCATACACTCTAATACGTTATGTGGATTGTTCAGTCGGTAGCTGTGTTACTTGCCAAGAGAACTCGATGAACGGGCTTAGCGGCGACGTTTATTGTGAAATTGTGTATGAATCGGTAGAAAGCGATCTCGTAGTATTCTCGTGTGATAGTGAGGGAAGTTTTTGTAAAGTAAACACTAACATCCCTTCTGATTCCATCGGCTGTCGTTTCTCCATCGTCATAAGGGAGAATGGCACGGACCTGTACTTAGCTGTTCAAATACAAGCTAATACATCTACCCGTCAGTGCAGTGACGATCATAGTTTCAATGTTTCATCACTTGATGACATCTATAAGACGGCAGGTCATACTTGCAACTGTTTCAGTAACAATTGTAATATACTAACTAATGTTACTTTCTCTGTAACTGGTACTATCACGCCCACTACTACACCTTGTACATCCACTGGTACAGCTACTGGTACACCCATTATTACGTTAACTAGTACCAGTACAACTACAACTACTGCTTCAATTATGAGTACTGATACAGTAGCTAGTGGTAAAGCTACTGTTACAATTGCAAGTACTGGTACAATAGCTAGTGGCGTAGGTGCTAGTAGTGTTTTAAGTAATGGTACAGCAACAAATGGAGGAGAATCACACTCAAGTATGAAACGTTGTTCTAAATTATGTGTAAAACAATTTTTAATTTATCTTTTTTCTAATTTCAGCTTATGCCATTGTGATTGCTGTATTGGGAGCAACCATTTCCATCATTGTGGTATCGTTGATTGTTGTTTCGTGTGTTATTTATTACAAATACTCATCTCATGAACCTCACTATGCCTTACATGTTGTACCACCCTCTTCAGTTGCTGTTATTGATAACATTCCTGCCATTACCAGTAGCGAAGACTCCGCCCAATGCAGTGATGAGGGTGTGGCTGATGATGAAGAAACCAAAAGCAGTGACTTCTCCCAAATTGTCTTCCATGAAAAGTTAGGCCGTGGTAGATATGGAACGGTTTATAAAGCTGTTTATAAAAACATGATTGTGGCTGTGAAAATATTCACCACAAGTCACCTTAAAGCATGGAAGAATGAAAGATCTCTATATGAATCAGAGTCCATTAATCATACTAATATACTGTGCTGTGAATCATTTGAGCAACAAAATTCCAGTGGTCGTCAATTCTATGATATGGTTGCGGCACATCATCAAGATCAGCTATATAGAATATCTGAGCTATGCCAATACGGATCATTGAATGACTATTTACAACATCATCAGTTAAACTGGTCACAGGCTCTAAATATGATCCACAGTGTATCCTCAGGGCTGGCCCATCTACACTCTAATACCTATACCAATAACCAAGGGTCTAGTGTTGGTAAATTTGCTATTGCACATCGTGACGTGAAATCAGCTAATGTACTAGTTAAGGATGCTAGTGGTCACTGTGTACTAGGGGATCTGGGTCTGGCGTTAATCTTAGACCCCGACATCAAGTCCAAGAGCATGTCTCATGTTGTTCAGGTATGCTACCAAGTACTATAATAAGATCAAACGCATACTATATATACTAGTGATGATACCACCTTGTTGTAAAATGGTTGTAATAGTGATAGTATGGGGTCTATAGAGGGTATATGATCTCACTAGGGATATTACGTACATCATTACTTTAAATAGATTAATGAATAAGAGCATAATTAGGTATTAATTGTTTTTAACTTGTTGTCGCAAACATTGTCCTTCTGTTGTTATAAAAACATGTAAAAAAAAGAATACAATTTTTTTTTCTCAGATCACTAGTAAAATGTTTAGTGTAGTTTAAGTATTATGCAATATTATTATTTACTACAAGTATAGTTACACTGGTGTAAGTGTGTTTGTGTTGTGTTTCCACTGTAGTGGTTGTGATCATTTTGTAGTTGTTTGTTTTACAACAGGATAGATCCAGCCCCCCCCCCCCCCTCCTCCCTATGTATATATTGTACACTTACTGTATGTTGTGAAAGTTGAATCACACCATCAGCAGCAACCAGCCAACCACACAAATTGATTCATAATTGATTCATAGTTTAAATGGTTTCACAGTCTCTCTATCACCCCCTGCATGCTGCAGGTGTTTATATACTTTTATGAGTTCATAATCCTTGCATGTTGATACATGTTTGTTCTGCCTCACATAATAAGCGAGTGATGACGGATCAGATCAAGTAGATATCCTTAGACAATTATCTATTTCCTTATTCCTCTTATCTATATCATGTACAGTCATACATCTTCTGAACAAATCCAAGTCTTTTGTCCACCTTTTTGGATTATTTGAAATGTAGAAGTGTCCATCTTGTGGAGAGCTTAGGTTTATCATAGCGTTTCTTCCATATTTGCCAGGGCAGTAGAATGAAGCAATTTTTAGTATAAGTGTATTAAAACTATACTTGGCTCTATACGATTTATGAACACTGGATGTGAGTGATACAATAATAAAATTGTTAGTACGATACTAATGCTTATTGTATGGTAGGGACCTTTAACATAAGATTTATGTACCATAAGCAAATACATTGGAAGAATACGAATTATACCTATAATATATAATTCCTATGTAACAATTAAACCACTTTCACCTGTGGGCGGTTCCATTATCCAGTCTCGTTTCTCTATGTGGTCGTGCGGGTTGAGCAATGGCTTAAAAAGAGATAAATACTACTGGCATGGTTTAAACTAATACATGATGGAAGATGAGATAGAGCAAGGCTAACAAAGGAATGAGAACAGGGATGGAATAGGAATTAGACTATGTCCACAATGAGGCCCATCCTGGCATAATGAGATTGCAAAAGTTTCCAGTATAATCAGCAGTATGCTTTACTAATATTATACTTTTATTTATGCTTATGGTTTAGGTATGACAATGAGAAGAAAAAAAAAAAAAAAAAAAAATTAGCCCACGTGTGTACACGTGATCGTGATGATAGATAGTTATGTAACTATGATTATTAGATATTAGACTATTAATAATTATTATTGCCGGAAGGGGGCGTGGTGTATAGTAACCGAAAGAAAGACTTTAATATCTATGTCTTGATCCAGATTCTAGACTCGACTGCAGACTGCCACTTGTCCAGACTCCAGAGGAGAAAAAGAAAAGAAAGAAAAGAAAGTACCCGAGTTAACCTTATGTCTCGACATGTATCTCTTCTTCCGATCGTCATTTTCTTGCGCAATTCTATCTGTTCTTTATTTTATCACAATTGCTGAGTCCTTGTGTTACAGCTGTGATAACGTGGACATAAACTGCTCGACTATAGGCAACCAGACATTGTCTACATACGACATAAGCTGTGATGTCCCCTCAAACTTGTCTGACCACTGTTCAGAGGTTAAATTTAAGTTTTGCTACATGACACTCTTTTTTAAGCCAAGCACATCCATTTTGACGTACTCAGCGGGTGGTAGCCCCTCACCGACGGGAGTTAGTAGCAATTGTAGTACCTTTACCACGCTCACTCCTGAGAACCATATCCCCTGCATTTGTACCGACCAGTTTTGTAACATGCCAATAGCCCACCTGACAATAATTTTATCTAATGACACTACTAATCCTGGACAAACAAGCACTGTCTCTACAGGGACCGCATCCAGCACCGATACAGCTACACTGACTTCTCCGTCTGTAACTACTGGATCACCGGGCACGTATGTTTCATCTCTAACTACCAGTACTACTACTAGGGTACCAGCTATGACTGTACCGGTTATGACTGTACCAGCTAACACTACCACTGCATTGGCTACTGTAGTACCAGTTAGTACTGTAATCAATGAAACTTTAACTGGTGGTACTGGTTCAGGTCACTCAACCACCAATAACCAAGAGGGTCAGTATATTACATCACACAAGCTTTAATTTTTTTTTTTTTTTTTTTAATTCAAATGCATTTTAATTGCTATTAACTGATAATGAGCCTGTTTATATATACACTACTTAATATTTTCAATAGCTGATTGTTTTCTGTCTTCCCTATAGTTTTAATAACTATCTCTGTTCTTATATTGGCTGTCATTCTATTCTTCAATGCTCTTCTGGTAACCATCTGTTTCTTATATCGTAAGCATATAGCCAAGCGATCCCAGCACTCCATGCTGATGCGCCATGTTCCTCCTCCATTATATGATGCTGAATTTGTTGATGATCAGTTCCCTATCACCATACTCAATACAATAGGGTATGGTAAATTTGGATCTGTATATAGAGGAATATACGAGGGCTCTTCGGTTGCTGTTAAGGTGTTTAGCTCGCATCACATCAACTCTTGGAAGAATGAGAAGGAGATATACACAATGGAGTCCACTAAACACAAGAATGTACTGTGTTTCATTGGATCAGAGGAGAAAGGCTTTGGTCCAAGGAAACAGTTTTACATGATTACGGAATACTTCGCTCATGGCTCTCTAAATCGGTATTTACAACATCATCAGTTAAACTGGTCACAGGCTCTGAATATGATCCACAGTGTATCCTCAGGGCTGGCCCATCTACACTCTAATACCTATACCAATAACCAAGGGTCTAGTGTTGGTAAATTTGCTATTGCACATCGTGACGTGAAATCAGCTAATGTACTAGTTAAGGATGCTAGTGGTCACTGTGTACTAGGGGATCTGGGTCTGGCGTTACTCTTAGACCCCACCGCAGATGTTCGGAAAATGGCAAAGTGTGGTCAGGTATAGTTATTGATGTTCTGTTTAACTTTTACTTTAACGTCTTTGAGAGTAAGATTGGTTGAGCAATCTAACCATGTTGGTATACTAGGTAATGTTGTCCAACACTCTAAAACTGTTCTCTCCCACATAAAAGATTCTCTTATGTCTTGTTTTGTGTGTGTTTGTCTGTAGCTAATTACATTGTCAGTGGTTATCATGGTTTTGGTTGTTTGGTTGACTTTTTTCAGACATAACACCATCCCTCTATCCCTCTCTTTCTGTCTCTCTCTTGGCATATCTCCCAGTGTGATGTATTGTTGATCACTAGGTGTTAACTTGATTAAGTATCTTGGCCACCCAACGTAACCTATTTAGGCTGTGTTGGTATTTAATATTACTCATTACAACAGGCTATTTCCCTGATGTATAACTCGCACACATACATGTGTAACCGCGCCAACTTAATATAACTAAGCATTGTCTGAATTGTACTATTGTACATTATTATATTCATGTAATATTTAATAGTGTACATTTAACTGTACATGTACCAATATTGTTGTATTTATATATACGATGTATAGTAATTTAATACTTTAATACAAATGATATAGAGTACAAGAATGTTGAAAGGGAAATTGCAACACACGGGGGTGAATTCATTTCCTCTCACATTCAATTTGTATATTATTACCCTCATGTATTTCCACAAGTATGTGTGATGTATCTTCCTAGATTGGTGTAGTGTGTATTATGTATGCACATGTACTTATATAATATATTATGTATAGTGTATTATAATAGTACCCTCAATAAGATCTTGTATATCTATTCATTTATTTCTAACTGTTTTATAATTATATTGGTTTATCTTTGTTAAGAAACTAAGGCCTAGTTTTTTAATTTACGTAAATACACTGATTTACGTAAACACAACCATAAGATCTTATGCTGCATGTTGTTGTTGTGTGTGACGTTACATATATTAAAAGCCTAGCTTAATTGCTCTTCATAAGCAACTATTGTGTCTCTTTTACCTTCCTCATGTTCTTTAGGTTGGTACGTATCGTTACATGGCCCCTGAGGCTTTGGATGCTCGAGTTAACCTGAGGGACATTGAATCTTTTAAACAGATAGATATCTATGCATTGTCTCTGGTACTCTGGGAGGTTTGCTCTAGATGTGAGATCGGAGATGGTAAGTATACAGTCTAATATAGTGCACACGATTCTATCTTACTCTATTGTTTCCAGGTCTCATTCCACCGTACCAATCACCTTATTTTAATCTTGTTGGTGAGAGACCTACTATAGATATAATGAAACATGTGGTGGTCGTGGAGAAGACACGCCCTGACATTATGGCTTGCTGGGAATCACACGATGTAAGGCTTTATTAGACTAAGCTCCACCTACATTAACACAAGCCCCGCCTACACTAGTACAAGTCCCGCCTACATTTATAAGCTGTCCTAGTTTATTATAGGCCTCATATAAGCAAACCCCATAGTTCAAGCCCCAACTACATTATTACAAGCCAGTCGTAATACAATTTCCACATGCGTACTGTTTATATAGAGTATGTGTTTATATTTGTGTGTGGGCGTGTGGTATGGGTGTTATTGTACTGTAAAATTACTTGGTGTTTGACAGATGGTATAATATAATGTATATAACTACAAACTGTTGATAATTATAAGTAGTGCACTAAAGTGCGAACCCTCACCACACTATGCAATAATCATAAACCATAGTGATACACAGATCCACACATTGAGTGATACACAGATCCATGCAGTTTCATGATTCAAGATAATTGACTAAATTGAGACTTTGTATTATAAAACATTTTGTGCACTTGAGAAACTTATGGTGTACTGTAGACTCTATTAAAAATTTACAGTACAGTATAGTTAGTTAATTAATATTATGGGTGGAGCTTCCTAATGATGAATAATGGAGAAGAAGACCGCTTTAAACAAAGAAATCAAACAAGCTGAGCTTTCATAAAACAGCTTTCGAAGCAATAAAAGGTATGCAAACCTACTTATAATGCCAAGATACAGTAACAGATCAAGTTTTAGAACGATTCAACCAAGTACATGGCTGAACCGCTCAAGGACAAATCGTGTGCTCACTTGTGACATCTAAAGCTAACGAATGAAAGGCTATCTCCACTAATAAACTATTTCATTGCCAGTTTTTTACATACTTTATGGTATGATAGCAGTAAAAGCTTACCAAACTTTCAGAAGCTAAAATATGTTTTTTACTGAATAACTAGCAAACGATCCAGATGCTGAAAAACGGACAAGAAACAGCTTGCATTGATGATGGTAGCCTTCCTTCTGAGAAAGTTTGAAGAGATTTGGTTGCTTGGTCATGGAGAACAAACCGTTCAAAGTGAAAAAGTTTTGCTAACTAACAAACAATTTGACTAATATACCGTCTCACACACAGTGTGGTGAGGGTAATAATTATTATTTATTAATGCATTTACTATACATGCATACACAGGGTCTGCAACAAGTTGTTGAGATAATGGAGGAGAGTTGGGATGAGGATTCTGAAGCAAGACTTACAGCTGCAAATATTGTGAGCAGATTAAACACATTGAGACATTCACAAGACCGTCCGGGTAATAATGGTAGCCCATCAAATACTCATAGCCACACCCTCCCAAATACATCATCCTTTACCAATATACCACAAACCACTACTAGCAATGGCAACAGCAACAATCCTCATAAGAAAGTAAGAGCAAGCACGTCATTCTCTGGGCATCCGGCTCTCAATACAGCAAGTAACAAACCAATCACACAGCGCACAAGGTTCTCCGTTGGTACTAATGAATCCCCATATACTCCATTGTTTCAGAGATTTCATCGTCGAGGCAGTTTAACCAGCCAACAGTACAATGAACAAATACTGACAGCTAACAGTAATTACATAGGACAGTTCACTCAATTAGATACTGTAACACCTTTACCCGAGTCATCAGACTCCGCCCAACGAAACAATGACATCATTACAAGTAATACCATGAATATCGACGCAGCTACCGGTCAACCCAACGCAACATCCATCAATGAATCATCACTTTCATCTTCTCCTTTGGAATACACCACTGTTGACTCAGCAACTGTTACCGACCAAGACCAGTAATCTATCACATATCGATCAGCAGCAGACGTTTCCTTTTCTTTTCTTTTTTTTGTAATAAAATAATTCATTAATCATTAATAATACTATTATGTGTATATTAATTCAAGTTATTTTCAGTGTACCACGCTATATAAGGAACTATACACTATATCATAGATCTACATGGGTATCAATCACATACTCTCTAAGTACAGTGCACACTATAATGAATATGTACACATACTGTGTGACTAAGTGTTGATAAGGAGCTAGTCAATGACTCTTAACAACTATATATAATTGTGCATAAACATACATACATATTATGCAATATTATATGTTTGGCTATGTTGCAATATGTGAGTTGTGTGCATAAAAGCATTGGACAATCACCGCACTTTGTGGTATCAATTCACTGCATTGTTTCACCTTGTTCACGTCAAAAGAAGCTACAATAGTCCGATATATTCCCATCAGCTGCTACTGTTAATAAAGAACTTGCTTAAAGTGCATCGATCACTTGGTTAGCATCAATCACTTGGTTAGCCGGAGTAGTTGGTAATAGATTACACTAGTGTTGAATGCTGGACACAGTTTAGTTGGTTCAAGATGGATCAGGACAGAGTGAGCCACATACATTCATCTATTGATGTTGTATCTGTGTTAGTGTGTACTTTGATCTGTAGTTGGATGTTTATACCACTGTGATAATAGTTCTAGCTGCACTTGTTTCAATCGCTGGTGTTTCCATGATTGTTGTATGCTCTCTGTTTTGCGTAAAGAACCGAAGTGGTCTGAGCCATGGTCTCATTAAAGTTGAATTGGGCTCTCAACAACATATCACAAATTCACCTACTCGGCCAATTACCACAGCCACTATATCTAAGGACAGTAGACAACACCTCACAGATCATATAGTGAGGATCGCAAACGAAAGTGAAGACATGTTGAGCGGTGTAATACAGTTACTTGAATTGATAGAAAACAGAGACAAGGTGAAGATATGGAAGGGTAGATACAACAAAGGGTTGGTTAGTATCAAGACATTCAAACCAGCTCAGAGCGAATTATGGACCAAAGAGAAGTTAATACATGGCCTACAATCCAACAAGTCATGTGAATTCATTCAACAGTATATCGGATCACAACACAATAAAATGCTATATCTAGTCTCACAGTATCATCCACTGGGTTCACTCTGTGGTTATCTACATGATAACACTGTTACTGTATCACAAGCACTCACTGTTGTTCACAGCATATCATCAGGTCTGGCACATTTACACTCTAACAGATATTGCAGTATGAATGAAGGAATGAAGGATGGTCCTGGGCTGCTCAAGAAGATGTCCGTGGCCCACAGGGACATTAGATCTGGTAATATATTAGTTAGGGATAATCAAGGAGCGTGTGTAATAAGTGACTTCAGTCGTGCCATTATACTAGACCCTAATGCCACCAGGAGGTCATTGATGAATGTCAACAGAAAGCGAAAGGTTAACATAGAATATATCATATAATGATGATTAGTTTATTATAATTGTATATGTTTAATCCCAGTAGATGGGTGCACTACAGTACATGTCACCTGAAGCCCTTGAAGGTCAGATGAACCTCATGGACAGTGAAGCGTTTAAACAGATTGATGTATATGCACTAGCATTAGTTATATGGGAAGTGTGTAGCAGATGTGTTATCAATGAAGGTTAGCAAACTATGTCAGTATAGCAAATATACAATATACTGTATAGTATTTTACAATGTGTGTTTGTGTGTTGTGGCAGGTGATTCAGTTCCTAGTTATCAACTACCCTTTAATGATGTTACTGGTGACACTCCAACTTCGGAAATGATGCATCGAGTGATAGTCATTGAGAAGAAACGACCAATCTTGAGAGACTCGTGGAATAAGAATAAGGTGATTCAGTACTTAATATTGATTACTATTGAAAATAAATGTCCCATCTTTATACAGATAACAAATAGACTCAAGCAGATAATGACGGAGAGTTGGGATGAAGATCCCGAGGCTAGACTAACAGCTGCTAATATTGCTGGACAATTGCAAACATTTAATACGTCAATATCAGCAGCGGCAGCAGCACTTGAAGAGAAACCGCATGATGAAGGAACCATAGGAAACAGCTATCTTTCACTCAATAGCTCTGAATTGACTGAACAGGCTGCTACCCAGCACAGTGAAATTGTTGTTTCCCCATCAGAAACAAGCTAGCTTATACCTGTGGACTTAATTTACACATGCTGTTCATCATTATCCGTCGTCTGCTGTATAATTGCTGGTTATTAATAATAATTATAGATGCTTAATATTGTCATTTTATTACGTTTAACAATAAAATATGCACAACAATTCATTATTTTGTTCTTTATTACAGATAATAGCATTTTACTATAAAATTACGTGTATAAATGTTCATGTGTATGTATGTATGTGTGTGTTTGTGGATAATTGCTATTTTACAAAATAAACCTACAAACAATAATAATTATTACTGATGTGTTCTATAACTTAGTGGACTCATCTAATGAGGTGCTTGATTTTGAATCTCCTCCAATTAGAGTTTGGGAGTCGGATCCAAGCTACAAATACATGACAAATGATATACTGAATCAAGGAACTAAATTTACGACACTATACATTGGTTGAGAGCAGCTAGGTACTACGTTTATGCATGCTAACAGTCAGCAAATGTAAATCATAGTAAATTAACCATAATTAACGCATACTTACAACATCATCTAATGCATTTAAGGCATTTGTAACTTCAAGATCATCCTCTTCTTGAATTGGGTTTTCCACATTATTCTATTATAAGGAATATCAGTGGGTTATTATAATTAAATAGTTTATTATCATCATTTTATTATACTCACCCATTCATATAGGTGTTCCTGTAATCGTGCCAGAGCTTCATCTAGATCTTGGCCTTTACTGACATCAAAGGATGGTAATTCATCATCCACATCTCTTAAAGGCTTCAAAGTGTCTGTCAAATGCTGCCAACTGTCGAAAACATCAACTGATTTACCCTAACATTCATTCAAAAAGAGATTCATATTGACGTATGTAAAGCAACCAAATAGACAATATTATACCCTTGAAAATCTTTTGACACTCTTAGATTGGTCCATTTCTGGTAGAATATCATTCTCTAGTTCATCCCCAGTACGGCCACCGCCAGGGTTTGACATCATTTCAGCTAATTTTTTGGCATAGTTTTCTTTACCTTTCATTGCCTTCAACTGAAATACATACAATATTATTCCATCAGCGCAAGATATAGTATTGCTCTTATATTAGTCCAGCGCAGGATATAGTATTGCTCTTATATTAGTCCAGCACAAGATATAGTATTGCTCTTATATTAGTCCAGCGCAGGATATAGTATTGCTCTTATATTAGTCCAGCGCAGGATCTTATATTAGTCCAGCGCAGGATATAGTATTGCTCTTATATTACATTTATATGCTTACTTTCTTCATTTCTTTAGCAAAAATGTGAGATGCTTCTTTAGCATCTTGTGATCTTTGATAAGCAAGCTCAAATGCTTGGCCAACAGATAGTGACACTCGAGAAGCCTAAACCATTATAAATACTGACACCATAAATAAGTACATAAATAATGGCGCATGGTTTTCTCACAGGAGCCTGGGTTTCGAAACAATAGCAGAAAATTTGATTTTCAGCTCTCCTAACAACAAACGCTAATATCCTATCACTGATAGACTTATCCTCAGAACACATAACAATCTTCTGGAGTTTTTGCTTACAGACATGCATCTTTTAATAACAAAGTAATCATAATTCTAATAACAGGATAGCTGTTGTGGAAAGTTACCTTGGTTTTGGTATCAGTAACAATTATTGATCGTACCGATACTGATATCTCAACATCTACTTTACCCTTACCCTTCTATAAACAGAGTAAGGAAATATTAATGAGTTATAATAATTGTTAATTAACTGCTTACATAATATAACTCATTCGTGGATTTCTTTATTAGTGCTTTGTAATCTGATATATCTTCCTTCGACTCCTTTGTCCCCAAGTGCTGAAATTAAATAGAAGGAAATATAACTTATATTACGTGAACACAGAACAGTGACTTGCTCCACCCTAGCAGGCAGCCCCACCCCCTTACACTGTGTACTGTACTATACTGTATATGCAAAGCAGCTAGCCCCACCCCCTTACACACTCAATATACTGTAACAATACCTGTCGCACTATGCTGTAACATTACAGTTTGATCTATTATAGCTGTTTCGACTGTAGCATGGATCAAGTGTAACCATATAAACTTACTTTAGCTTTATATATGATACTGCCAAACAATAGTTCTTTATCTTCATGTATCCATTTTTCTAAGTTAAAAACCATAGAATAAAGTGTTTACCAAGTTTCTCTTTACTTTCCCTCCCCATTCCATTCTCCCCATATCTTTCCTGCTCAAAATTACTTTTTCTTCTAACAACAGGTTTATGTGGCTTTTCTGTTTCCAGTAATGGCTTCCAGCTGTCTCTATAAACATCTGAATGCTTTGATTTCATGGCCATGTCGCTCTATCTCTCTCCTATAGCTGGATATATGCATCCAATAATGTAACTAGGGTCGATCCAAATCAGGCCAGCTACACCCAATTTATGAACCACGCCCTGTTATGCACATCGTATCGTACGTATTTAACGCTTTAACCATCTAGCTATGAATATTAGAATTAACGTGTGGTTATTAAAAATAAAATGGCTACCACTCTTGAACAAGAAAGTGCCAAAAGGAAGGCGAGGCTGGAGGCTTTGAAAGCCAAGAAGCAGGCCACTGACAAATCAAAAAATGTAGGTTAATGGATAATGCTTAGTTTCTAATTTTGACACTTGATATTCATAATTTTCTTTCCGTTATTGTCCTTGGCTTGTTGGGTTCATTATGGAACATTATTTTATACGGTATAAAGGAACAACAAAGCGAGTGAGTTGCATCATATATATATATATATATATATACCGTATAGCGGGATTTATTGACGAGGGACAAACTGTGACGAATATGACGAATTTTAAAAAATCGTCATTATA
>JAYJLX010069270.1:14154-26952 GCA_036873525.1 Chalinula nematifera | reverse complement strand
TGTATGTATGTATGTATGTATGTATGTATGTATGTATGTACATGTATGTATGTATGTATGTATGTATGTATGTATGTGCATGTATATAAAAGTTATTCGTTTTAGTTATATTTGGTTTTTTTTTTCAGTATCATATTGCTAACAATTGTATGATCATGCTGTTTTGATTTTTGCTGATTTTTTTTGATTTACAGGAAGAGGACAATGATTCTATGCTATCCATCACATTCAGCCAATGTCCGCCGGGATACACCCTACAGTTCCATGTAGACAGTGATTTCAAGACCTGTGTATGCAATGATAGGAACAAGAACATAGTGACTTGCATAGGAGAACGGGTGCTATTCAACGTAAGCCAATCATGACCAGCATAGATAATAGTTATTGTGTGGCCTGTTTCTTTATGTTTAGAAAATGGTTTGGGCTACTGTGGACGCTGGTGCAGTTGATATGCTGTATACGTATACATGTCCTGTTGGCTACTGTGCCTGTACTAGTGAAGGGAGTCTGTGTTACAATACATATCATAATAGACGACCAGATGATCAATGTGTATCCAAACGGAAAGGTAAAAATAGCTGGTTGTATTTGTTTTATTTGTGGATCAGCTTACATTGCACTTGTACTGCCACACACTGTGGATGCTGTCAGCTATGTATAATTATACTGTATGTATACTGCACTGTGGATACTATCAGTTGTATGTATTGTATTCGTGTATACTATTTAATATACTGTATTATACATGTAGGTATACTATGTGGTGAGTGCAGGTCCAATGGTGAAGGTGTCAGTGCCCTGTTGAATAACTGTGTAACCTGCCATGATGGATATTCTGTACTAATCCCAATACTTGGTAGGTATATATAAAATAGTATACATTCAAGATCAGTAGTGACTGCATGTTAGGATATTATATCGTATATGCACTGTTATTCATATTCCCCTCCCTCACCCCCCCCCCCCCACCCCTTCCCCATGCAGTTTTAGTTAATATAATTGTGGTTGTCTTGCTAACGAGATTCCTACTGTGCCACAAATACCCGTCATGGTTACTACCCTGTGCATTCTACATACAGGTCAGTTACAGTGCAATGTTTTTTTTGTGTTTTAATTGTATTTTTAACCCCTTATCCACAGTTCCTTCCATACGGGAGCTCATCTCTGTCCAATGGTTTCAGCAATATTCAGCCATATGTATGTAAGAGACTCCGTGTGATAAATGGCTGTTTGTTTTATTTCAACCATTGTCATCTTTCATAGCTTCTTTATGTATCAAGTACTCTCAGTTTCTACTTTCCGTATGACTTCTGTCTATACAGTAACATGAGTGCATTGGTCTTGTATTCACTGAGGTTTATTCCGTTCTTTGTGATCTTTTTCACATCAACTACAGTCATATTATACTGGTGAGTGATATTGGTCAGACCCACAAGTCACATGTCACAAGTCACATGACTAGTTAGCAATATTACATACATGTATGCATAACTGATGTTGATCTCTCTCTCTCTTTCTCTTCTCTTTCCCTTCCATTCCGGTTTACAGTTGGAATTTCAATAAATCAGTTGTCCGTAATGACTGGTACTTGATCTGGATACTGTTCCTACTCAACTATCAGTTCACCTTATATACTTCAATGTCTATCCTTAACTGTCCCTCCATTCCAACAGATGAAGGACAGAGAGGGGTTAGTAAAACATGTACATTATGTCATACAAAAAACAAGGAGGGATAGTGGACAAGGGGGAGGAGACGAGGGGGAGGAGACGAGAGGGAGGAGACAAGGGGGAGCGGACGAGGGGGAAGAGACAGGGGGGGAGAGGGATAAAAGGAGAGAGGGAGGGGACAAGCTAGGGGAGTGGATAACGGGAAGGGCCGTGGAATTTATGCTCACTAATGCACATCATGCATATTCATATATACTAATATAAATCAGTGTTGTTTATGTGTATATCTTTTCAATGATTGTTTGTAGCATTGGTTTGTGAATGGGAGTATCCAGTGTTTCACGGGTAGCCATATTCCACTGGCCTTACTAGCAATCCTGATGATCCTCATACTGGCAGCCATGATACCTATCTCACTTCTAATGTCACTTAGGATAATCGAGGTAGTTAACTGTAGGGGGAAAAATGGCCAGAAAGAAGTTTAATATAATTACCAAGATAACATGTAATAATACTTCTTAATGTGCTATATACTTGTATCTATGCTTGTATTTGTTTCCTGTAGCATCCAATATGGCTGAAAAGGATCCAAAGGCCCCTTCATTTCTGGTACAAAGAGCAGTACAAATGGTGGTACAGTGTGGAATTAGCCAGAAGGTTTCTACTGACACTGATGGTTGTTGCATTCAGTGGAAATGTGGTATATATAAAGTGCATGTATATACAGTACTGTACACATAGAGCATTCTATAATTCAGTATATACTCATTACAAATATCAGGATGGTTTGCTTATTACGAAAGAGCATGATTTATTCCTTTTGCTTAAAGGTGTATAGTTATTTGCATATATGCCTTTTGATTTCATTTTTATGTGTCAATCCAACTTTGCAATACAGTACATACTATAGACTAGCTTATGTCACTAAAATCTTTATTTTTTTCCCCTAGTATCCTGTAGCATTTGTATACTGTGCTAGTATAGGACTATTCTCCTATGTCCAACCTTACAACTCATTTTATGCTAACTTGCTGGAAATCATATTCTCCACGACTACAACCATCCTATTCAATTTAGATGGCCACCTCCAATTTCAGTACCAGGCTCAGTCCAGTGCGGTTGTCCACTTGACCTCGTACCTTACCAACCCTTTACTTTGGATCGGTGGGATTCTATATTACATTCCTTTACTAGTGACTTGCTCAGTAATAGCTGTTAGTATTGGGTAAGTATACTATAATAATATCATAGTATGTATAGTTCAGTAGTAGCCATTAGTATAGGGTTAGTATACTGTATTATACTGTATGTGTATTTGAGTAGTAGCCGTTGGTATATGGTAAAGTATTTGGTAAATAATTATTATTGTACAGTAATGGTTACTATTATTGTAAAAGCATGCTATATGCTTTTTGGTTCTCGTAAGCAGTATAATATTTAAATGTTTGCCATTTGAGGGCATGCATTGATGCTTTGGAGGACTGAATCAGTTTAAAATAATTGTCAGTTTCAGAATCGTTATTCATGTATATAGTTAATAATCAAATAAAAGACACTTTGGAACCCTATTAAAATTTATGTGCTCTCGATCCTTGGAGGTCAGAATCTATTAGACAAGTTTATATGTATTTGGGACACTAATAAGTGTCCTTCGTTGAGAGGTTTATTATCCCTTCCTTGCAGGGTGTACTTCCTCAAAGGGTCCATTGGAGGCGAATAATAGTGGCTATAGTGCATACATATTATTTTTAAAGATATAAATACTTGTTTTTTTTTTTGTTTTCTCCATTGTATAGTTTCAAGGTAAGGAATCAAATAGTGAAGAGGAAGAAAGTCAACAACAAACGCCATTCAGCTGACCTGAACAGTGACGAAAAGGATTTGTATAGAAAAAGATTCAGTACTGCTTACGAACTTCGCAGGCCTAAAGTATCCACCACCTTGATTCGAACAAATGTTGGCAGCAAAAATGAACCACAGACTAGACACTAAAGTAACTGTAAATTAAAAGGACACTAATATACAGCAATCAATCAATCAATTATAATAATTATTATTAATTATGTAATATCTTATTGTATTAATTATGTTTTACCACCATAATTTTTTATTTACTAAAAAAAGCAAAAATAACCTCATATGCATGACCTCGTATATATGCATGCATGAAATATTATACCATTTCTACTACTGCAATCACTTTAATCACTCATAGACTTTCAGTCTGCTTTCAGACTTCCACTTTTGGTTTCACCACTTCTTACCCAATACAACATTTGAATATCAAATAGCTAGTGGCTGATGCTGTTACAAGATTTTATTATACTAAAATGAGTTGTTTCCTTTTGTTTATGGTTATACATATAACTCACTACAATAGATATCCATATGATATAAAAAAATTTAAAATCATAAAATTTAATCCATTTACCGTAGTGTAGGAATAGAATATATAACCTTCATGCAGGTATGTAGACCACAATTGATACTGATACGTGCTTTAATTGACTCGGATTCAAAACAATTTCATTGATGACAAAAATAAAATATAAATTATAGTCACATCAAACTTCACAAATAATAATAATTTAAAATTGTCAATTGTATAGAATAAACTATAACTAATGTTTGAAGGATGAGATGATGTGATGTTCGATGAGTTCGGCTACTTTGCTTTGCCCGTGATCATTGGCAATCATTAGAGGGGTCACCCCTTCCAGACTAGGGGAATTAAGATCAGCGTTTGCCTGGAGAAGCCTTTTAATGGCCTCAACATGTCCGTTCTTACACGCTATAAACAGTGGTGTCTCCCCAAGATGATTTGATACATCTGGATTAGCCTTAGCCTGCAGGAGCTTCTGTACGATCCCAAAATGTCCCTCTCGGCTAGCAACGAATAATGGTGTTAGTCCGTTATCATTGGGAATATCAGCTATTGCATTCGCTTCAAGAAGTGCCTCAACCACCTCCAAATGACCTTTACTAGAAGCTGTGTATATTGGTGTTGTACCATGGTATGTTGGAGCATTGGGGTTGGCTTTAGACTGAAGAAGCCTTTTAACTACCTCAATGTACCCATGTTCACTAGCTATGTACAGTGGTGTTGCACCATTATCCATAGGAAATTCAGCATTACCATTTGCTGATAGTAGAAGATCCACAACAGCTAAATGGCCATTCAAGCTAGCAATGTGAAGAGATGTTAATCCATGATGAAATGTAGGAACGTCTACTATTGCTTTTGCTTCGAGAAGCTTTTGAACAATGGCTGCAAAACCATGCTGACTAGCAATGTGAAGTGGTGTCTTTCCGTCTTTCCTTGGTGAGTTCGGGTTAGCATTTGCCATCTGTAGAAGCATTTCGACTACTTCTGAGTGGCCATTTTGAGATGCAACAAAGAGTGCTGTTGCTCCATCATTCATTGGAGCATCTGGCTTAGCTTTTGCTTGTATAAGCATTTCAACCATATTCACATGCCCATTCTGACTAGCTATGAATATAGGAGTAGCTCCATCAGCTGGCAGAGCAATACTTGGATTAGCATTAGCTTGTAATAGCTTTTCGACAACTTCAATATGGCCCTTCTCACAAGCAACGTACAACGGAGTTACACCATCCTCTCTTGGAATATTTGGATTAGCCTTTGCTTTTAGAAGGTGTTCAACTACTCCTATTCGGTTGTTTTGACTGGCAACATACAGTGGTGTAGCTCCATCGTTCATGGAAATATTTGGATCAGCCTTTGCTTGTAGCAGACGATTAACTATTACCGAATCACCATGGTGACTGGCAGCAAACAGCGGTGCAGCTCCATCTAATCCTGAATTATTCAAACTTGCATTTGCTTGTATCAACTGTTCAACAGCCTCCAAACGACCATCCAGGCAAGCAATGTATAAAAGTGTTACTCCCGTATTACAAATAGTAGCATCTGGATCAGCTTTCCTATCCAAGAATCATGTCGGTGTTTTTGCAACAGTATGCTATAAGTAGTGGAGTGACAGTACCACAGGTATACTCTGGGGAAAATACGAGTTTTTGTTCCAAGATTTCAATACTGCTAACTGATTGTATCTGCAAATTGATGTCAACATGTACATGTTCCAGAAGGAATGTCACTGCTTCACGATTACCCATTCCAACGGCCTCCATTAGGGCTGTCTCAAAGCTATACTCCTCATGATCTCCTTTCTCGTTGCTGTCTTCTTGTAGTACGTATGTCTTTCCAACTTGTAGTGAGATGATTCCTGTTAATCTCATGAGCTCTGTCTTGTGTTGACTGTGTGTGATGAGTGACTCGGTGATGTGGTGAGGCACTATACACAATAATCACAGATCCGGGAACGACACGAAATATCTTGAGAACATCGGAATGAGGGAGGCGAAACATGGTCTGTAAAAGGACCTCAACAACATTCAATTTAATCTCGTCCCAAGCATCCTGTACCTTCACTGTAATGGGTGTCTCGTGGGGTGATTTTGTAACGAATGATTCTAGTACTTGCTTGAGTTTTGTTACTTTTATACTTTGTTTGAAAGCCAATACGCTCTTCTGGTGTTGATGAAGGTCTTCTAATACTCCACTGGGGTTGAGGAATCGTTTAGCCAGCATTACTAGCAAGTGGCAGTTGAGAAAGTGGTAGTGAGGGAAAATGACTCGAAAAAACAGATTTATATCGGTTACATCATCAATTGTTTCATCGAAGGTAGAGGTCGGCCTGGCTTCTTTGGTCAATGTAATCACGTCGTCTAATTCCACTACTTTGGTTTCGATCAGATTTTTCAATTCCTTTTTGAAATTGGCAGCAATATTCATGAACAATTCATGAAGCTTCACTAGTTTAGTGGCTACCTCTTGATCAACTGGTATTGCTGGCTGTTGCATAGTTCCCTGACCATCACCTGCCTTCCCTTCCTGCTGGTGCCCATTGCCTGGTGTAAGGTGTTCCCGTATTTGTTGTGCTAGTTTGTTTTCCTCTGCCTTCTCTAATGCCAGGGCCAGTTTATTCCATGTTGGTTTGGTACACTTGTTTAGCCATTTCCCAAAGAGAGCCAATCGTTGGTTAGCAACCATCAGAGGGTGTTCCTTCTTGATTATTTCAATATCAGCATACACTATGCCTTCAAGATGGAGGGCAAGCCTCTCCCAGTGGACTAGATTCTTGAGCTGTTGATCAATCAGGGCTACACTCAGTTGGTCAGACATATTGAATTTAGTGGTTAACTTAATTATAGTAGATAATACTCATGTTATTTAGAGCTCATCATATTTCATGAGTTATACTATAACACGAGTATAGGAATGCAACAGGCCTTCACCTATATAGCTGACCTACACAAAGGTGTATGGCTTCAGAGAGCAATGTAATATGGTACAATACACATAGTTACAATGACCTTGAATTACTGCATAATTATGTATAACTTTCTATAATAGCCGATACGATACTAATATTTAAGCATTTAATAATTATTATTTTTGATTAAAAATTCCATACAATAAAATAAATGAAATAATAAGTTTATCAAAATTGATCGATACGGATTTTCTGGCGGCATGTTGCATTGAGAAAAAAAAATTAGTCATATCAAGCATATTGAATTAACTGATGATCAGTATGACAAATAGATCTAATTAATAGAACAATTATAATTATTTTAAATTCTCAATATAATAAACAGTTTCCCTAATTCGGTTTGAAGGATGAGATGATGTGATGTTCGATGAGTTCGGCTACTTTACTTTGCCCGTGATCATTGGCAATCATTAGAGGGGTCACCCCTTCCAGACTAGGGGAATTAAGATCAGCGTTTGCCTGAAGAAGTATTTTAATGACCTCAACATGTCCGTTCTTACACGCTATAAACAGTGGTGTCTCCCCGAGATGATTCGATGCATCTGGATTAGCCTTAGCCTGCAGGAGCTTCTGAACAATCCCAAAATGTCCCTCTCGGCTAGCAACAAATAAAGGTGTTAGTCCGTTATCATTGGGAATATCAGCTATCGCATTCGCTTCAAGAAGTGCTTCAACCACCTCCAAATGACCTTGAAGAGATGCTATGTATATTGGTGTTGTGCCATCGTATGTTGGAGTGTTGGGGTTGGCTTTAGACTGAAGAAGTCTTTTAACTACCTCAATGTGCCCAAGTTTACTAGCTATGAAGAGTGGTGTTATGCCATATATATCCATAACGACTTCAGTATTAGCATTTGCTGATAGTAGGAGATCCACAACAGCTAAGTAGCCATATTTACTAGCAATATGAAGAGGTGTTGCTCCATCATCTGATGTAGGAACGTCTACTATTGCTTTTGCTTGGAGAAGCTTTTGAACAACAGCTGCAAAACCGAACTGACTAGCAATGTAAAGTGGTGTTACTCCATCTTTCCTTGGTGAGTTTGGGTTAGCGTTTGCCATCTGTAGCAGCAGTTCAACTACTTCTGAGTGGCCATTTTGAGATGCGATAAGGAGTGCTGTTGTTCCATCATCCATTGGAGTGTCTGGGTTGGCCTTTGCTTGTATAAGCATTTCAACTATCTTTTCATGTCCCAGCTGGCTAGCCACGAATATAGGTGTAGCTCCATCAGGTAGAGAGACATTTGGATTAGCATTAGCTTGTAATAGCTTTTTTGTAACTTCAAAATGACCTTTTTCGCAAGCAATGTACAACGGAGTTACACCATCTTTTCTTGGAATATCTGGATTAGCCTTTGCTTGTAAAAGGTATTCAATTACTTTTATTTGGTTATTTTGACTAGCAACATACAGTGGTGTTGCTCCATTAGTGCTGCAAATATCCGGATTAGCCTTTGCTAGTACTAAACGATCAACCACTTTTGAATGGCCTCTATGACTGGCAATGAAGAGTGGTGTTTCACCATGCTTTGACTCTTGAGCATTCAAATTGGCATTCACTAGTATCAGCTGCTCAAGTACTTTTAAACGACCATTCAAGCAAGCAAAATGAACAACTGTTGAACCATTATCAAGGGAAATATCAGCATCAGCATTACTATCCAGGAGCAGTTGAATCATGTCAGTGTTGTTGCAACAGCAGGCTATCAGTAGTGGAGTAAAGAAACCCATATAATTTGAAGAAAATGTAGGTCTGCTTTTTAAAAGCTCAAGTTTTTGTCTCTCAAGCCTAGTATTGGCGTCAACATGTACATGTTCCAGAAGGAATGTCACTGCTTTACGATTACCCATTCCAACGGCCTCCATTAGGGCTGTCTCAAAGCTATACTCCTCGTGATCTCCTTCCTTGTTGTTGTCTTCTTGTAGTACGTATGTCTCTCCAACTTGTAGTGAGATGATTCCTGTTAGTCTCATGAACTCTGTCTTGTGTTGACTGTGTGTGATGAGTGACTCGGTGATGTGGTGAGGCACTAAATACACAATAATCACAGATCCGGGAACGACACGAAATATTTTGAGAACATCAGAATGAGGGAGACGAAACATGGTCTGTAAAAGGATCTCAACAACATTCAATTTAATCTCGTCCCAAGTATCCTGTACTTTTACTGTAACGGGTGTCTCGAGGGGTGATTTGGTAACAAATGATTCCAGCACTTTCTTAAGCTTTGTTACTTTTATACTTTGTTTGAAAGCCAGTACACTTTTTTGGTGTTGCATGAGGTCATCTAATACTCTACTGGGGTTGAGGAATCGTTTAGCCAGCATTACTAGCAAATGGCAGCTGAGAAAGTGGTAGTGAGGTAAAATAACTCGAAAGAACATATTTATATTGGTTACATCATCGATTGTTTCATCAAAGGTGAAGGTTGGACTGGCTTCTTTGGTCAACATTAATATGTCTTCTAACTCCACTACTTTGGTTTGGACCAGATTCTTCAATTCTTTCTTAAAATTGGCAGCAATGTTTACGAATGATTCATGAAGCTTCACTAGTTTAGTGACTACCTCTTGATCGACTGGTATTGCTGGTTGATGTTGAATGGTTCCCTGACCATCAGCTGCCTTCCCTTCCTGCTGGTGCCCATTGCCTGGTACAAGGTGTTCCCGTATTTGTTGTGCTAGTTTGTTTTCGTCTACCTTCTCTAATGCCAGGGCCAGTTTATTCCATGTTGGTTTGGTACACTTGTTTAGCCATTTGCCAAAGAGAGCCAATCGTTGGTTAGCAACCATCAGAGGGTGTTCCTTCTTGATTATTTCAATATCAGCATACACTATGTCTTCAAGATGGAGGGCAAGTCTCTCCCAGTGGACTAGATCCTTGACCTGTTGATCAATCAGGCCTACACTCAGTTGGTCAGACATGTCAAAACCACAAAAGGGAATTCCAGTCATTGCGGTTAACTCAATTGTAGTAGGTATATTATGTTAGTCAGAGCTTGCATGTACATTACATATAGAAGTGATATACTATAGTACTGGTACCGTAAATAACACATGTACAGTGTAGAATGCATAACCAGTGACCAGCAAACTGTATAAAACATGTAGTAGTATACATAAATATATATGGCCGCAGAGAGTAATGCAATATAATAGTGTATGTACTTCGAAATCAATTAACCATGCATTAATTATATGCATTGGATAAACTTATTACTCAGTCTCAGGCTTTCTAATGCATCTATAGTAAGTCACCACTTCCTATACTAATAATCATTTAAACCTGCGTCAAAATACTGACTGATGCATGTCACAAGATTTTATATAAAACAAATCTGTTATTGATACTATTTTTGCTTAAGGTTCAGTACCATTAACTGCAATAGATGAAATAAAAAAAATTAAAATCTGATATAATCATAGGTTGATCAATCCAATATGGAGGATTTTCTAGTAGTTCTTATCAAATGTAGAAACTCTGTTTCTTCTTCAAGCCTCTCATCATCCTCCATCATAAAATAATTAGTAATTAACTTTAGTTATAACCGGCATAATTAAGCATTATACTAAATACCTTTTTTAACAGACTAACTGTGTCCCGAATACTCTGGTTGTGTTGTAGCTGTGACAGCATTGTGGACAGGTCATGGTGGCCAGCTGATCTTGCAATACCATCACTTTGTTGGGCATTCTCTAATACTGACAGTATTATTTTTCATAAATAGCTGCACATGCATGTACATATTCTATACGTGTAGACTATAGCTACCTGGTAAACTTGTTGAAACATCAACATCAGTGAAGCCAGCCAACTGTTGCTGAAAAAGGAATCAATAATTGATTACTCGACTATAGCATTTTGTGGCAATAATGACTATACCTTATTCTGTTCCACTGCTTGAATTGAAATACTATTCTCTAGTCTTTGTAGTTCTGCCATTCTCTTATTATTGGTATTTTGTATTTCACTAGCAACGATCATTGCTTGCTGACCCTCGAGGTGTACTTGTTGTGCCAATTGGGTGGCTTTGTTCACCTGCATTGCTTGGTTAGTGAGGTTCTGTTCCAGTATCAGCAATGACTGACGATCTTGCCCCAGTTTGATCTTCTCTTGCTCTAATTCTTGTCTCTCCTTGGATAGCTTGGATTGCTCCAACGAAAGTTCACCTTTATCTTTATCTAGCGATAATTTCAAGCAGTTCAACTCAGCTTCAAGCTGTAAAATATAAAAAAAGCACAGCAAAGCAAATTATAGTTCCAGTTAATGTATTTCATTACGGCAAAACAAATAGGCCCATAGCAGGGGTGGGAAGAGGTCATAGAATAGGTTAAGTTTAATGCATCACTACGATTCTGAAATACTTTGTACTATTAATAATTATGATTATTTGACATGCCTTTTGGTTCCTGGTAAAGGTCTCATTGGTAATGGTCTGAATTCTCATCATGTGGTGCTTCTCTGTATAGCTATCAGATAACCATGCTTGTTGCTCGGAGAAGAAACGCTCCTATAAAAAATCAACAGATATTCTATAATTAAGTCCTGACACTCACACATGCATGCTAATCACATGTACATGTACATGTATACATGTATAAATACACACATTACCAATACATACCGTAACACAATGGTTATACAATGTACCTTTTGTTTCTGAAGCGAGTCTTTTTCTTGTTGAACTTGTGATATCATTTTAGCCCGTTCTTCCTCTAGTGCCATTCTTTCAGATAACAATGAGGTTTCTATTTTGGTTAATACTGTTCTATCCTATATAGTGATGGAAAGAATGCAAATCATTAAGGTCACATTTGATAAAGTTGTTTTAATTTTTACATTTGCTATATCTTCAATTATACATTTTCCTACTGTGAATTCAAGGCTGTAAAATACATGCATAACACAGTACAGTTAATATACTGTATTACTGTCGAGAAAATTAAGTCAGCTTTGTTAGCAGTTTTACTACAAAAAGTTTATTAGTTGCTAGGCCCCTCCCCCTCTTCTAATAGATTAACAAAAAACAGAGGCAATAATTCTTAAGCACAGAACTCCTAGCTCATTCCTCTGCATGTATGTACACGTACTATATTGTGTAGGTCACGCTACTCGATAAGTGTGTGTATTTACTCACTATACTATACTGTATGTACTAATACCTGCTTCAAATAGTCCTCTATTTGTCTCATGAGAGCCATCAAGTGTTCTTTCTGTTTGGTTGCTAGCTTGTCAAACAGGACTAATATAAGCGAGAATCAATAATATCCTGAAACAATTATCATCAATATTATACACGTACATGTACATTACCTTCAGTTGCTGTGTGTTGCTGTAGAGTCTGTGTTGAGGTGGTACTGGAGTATAAATCACTGATCTACATGTATATATATATATAGCGATATAAATAATAATTGTAGCATACTGCTGTACTATACATTTAATAATAATAATAATAATGTGTGTATACATGTGTGTATGTACCTGTTTAACTGAGGACTGTATCCTTTCAGATAACTCGGCAAGTATTCTATGAGTAAAGTATAATAATTATATCATCTGTACACATGTACAGTACATACGTACATAACTAAGTACATGTATATTAACAATTGTACACATACTGTACATAGAGTACCTACATGAAACAAAGTATATTAACTAAATCATACACATACTGTATATACATACACACATAGAGTACCTACATGAAACAAAGTATATTAACTAAATCATACACATACTGTATATACATACACACATAGAGTAC
>JAYJLX010069270.1:0-14054 GCA_036873525.1 Chalinula nematifera | reverse complement strand
CTGTTGAATGAAGTGGTATTGCTCCCATCAAGCGAATTCACTGACTCCAACAGTTTTCTACAGTAAAGAGCAAATGCTTAAACTCGATCTTTATTTTACCAATCGATCAATAAAAAATGAAACTAAACTAGGTTTACTAACTGCTGGCCATCTCTTAATCTGTCAATATCATCTTTTCTTCCTCTCTGCTCGGCACCCAGCAGTTCCTTCCAATATGTCAAAGAATGCTCGTGATCCTCTCTCACTCTCTTCATTTCTTCTTGATGTCTTTCAATTACGTCACTCAACTCTCTTTTCAATCTATAGCAATCGACAGGTCAATGGGATAAATATCCTTGTACCATCAACTGTAATAGCTGGTATAAAGGCCTATGAATATGCAGTATATCCTTGTATTAAATAAAACCTGTTTACATTGTGTTAGTCATTAACTTTTCATCTTAGCCTCAAGCCGGTGCCCACATGTATTGTACATTGATATGTTATTTATAACAGGATGGCTATTACTTTAGTAATTTCTATTAATGCTGTCTAACCTTTCTTCCTGTGTTTTATGGGACATTTCTATTTCATGTCTCATTGCTCCCAATTGGCTCTCCATTGCTTGACTGTCTTCTTTCCGTAACTGCTTCTCCTTTACCAATTCTTCTTTTGTTTCCTCCAGTAGCTTTGACAGCATTTGTCTTTCCTTCTCGAGAGCATCAACCTGAACATGAAAGTCCAATACTATAATCAACTGTGACATAAAAATATAGAGTAGCCTACTGTACCTTTCCTTGAGCAGATTGTAATTTAACAAGGTCTTGATGACGCTCTTCTGCTGTCTTATTCAAATTAGACTTATACTCATTCAACTGTTTCTCCAATTGTGATACCTACATGTATATACAAGGTACATAAAATGACTATTCGATTAACATTATAATTGTATTTTGCTGATACATGTATATATACCAATATACACACGTATATACACATACAGTAGTTATCATAAAGATACACATTACCTATATATACCTGTACTTGTGCATTATTACATTATGCATAAAGCCAGGGAACATGTCATTCAGTTACAGATTTTTTTTTTTTTACTTGTACGTAAGGGTATGTTCATTATTATTGTTCCTCCCCCCCTACCCCTCATTGACCCTATAATCCACTGACCTGAGTCATACTATCACCCAATGATTCTACTGGTGGATAAGGTGTGCTGTGTATTGGATTATAACTGGATATCACTGGAGTAGTGGATAACGGACGTGATACTGTTAGTGTGGTAATGGGACTGCTGTCTACTAAACCAGTGGATCCAATACTATCCTGCTGTATCGTGAGGACTGAGGGTGGTGACATATGGCTTGGTAGGCTTGAAGCGGGTGTGACTGTTCTCTCACTGATGGGTGTGGCTGGAATACTGATATCTGATTGGTCACCCAATTTCGGTAGTTCTTTGTCCAACTCTAAATCATTACTGCTATCCTTCCTTGAAATTGTAGAATCTTTCCTTTCAACGAAAGTGGGCGGAGTAGAGTTAAGAAATGCTGATTTCCTCCTACCCAATGGTTTACGTCCAATAGGATTACTACTAGGAATATACGACCCAAACTGTAAGCTATCATCAAGCTTGTCTTCTTCATCCTTGTTACTGCCAGTGCTGCTTATTGAAGAAGTTTTATTAGCTGGAATCGGGTCAAGTGCTTTAGTTGATGAGGACTTAGCTTTGGAAGATGTGCTTGCAACCGAAGGAACATACTGTGGTGGTGAGGTTGAAAGGGGTGAAAGATAATCATGATTATTCGATAAAGGGATATTGGACACTGGTACACTGGATACGGGTACACTGGATAATGGTACATTGGATACTGGTACGCTGGACACTGGTACACTGGATACTGGTATGCTAGATACTGGTGGTACATTGGATGCTGGTACGCTGGATACTGGTATGCTGGATACTGGTGGTACACTTGATGCTGGAACGCTGGATGCTGGTACGTTGGATACTGGTATGCTGGATACTGGTAGTACACTGGATACCGGTGTACCCGAACTGAGTAATGATGAATCAGCTGTGTTTTTATCTTCAGTGTCTCCCATTGTTCGTTCTTGAGTATTTAACGTATCATCATTAGTGGTTTGGTCCATGAATCTAACAACACTCTTCTTGCGTCCGCCACCATCGGCACTAGATGAGTTGTTTAATGTCTTTAGTATGGGTCGTGCCTTTGTACTAGGATTGATTGTGGGTATATATGTGGCTGGTGGTACCTCCGGGAGTCCAGCTGTACTAGATGTGATGTCGTGGGATGGTTTATGGTCTCCTGGAGCAGCTTCAGAATCAGTCTGAGCTACTGCTTTATTGATGGAGCTCGTTAGTAGTGGCTTATTAGAGGGAGATGACCCATCTTCCTCACTTTCTCCATCGGATAGTAAATCCAATAGATCGTCATCGTTGATATCTATACAATAATAATAATAAATACATATAAGCTTTATAATAACAACAGCTGGTAGAATAGGTAGTAAGTAGTTTTGCTGTGCTGATGTATGTACAAAGTGTTTGTATCTGTAGGTGTAAATAGCCGAGCTCACCAAAGAGCTTCTTGGGTTCTACAGGTTTAGATGTTTTGGGAGACTTGGAACTGGAAGAACGAAGAGAAGCAAATAGGTTACTTTCGAAATCATCCAGTTCACTATCCTACCAATGGAAAGATATGTAATAATAAAAATAATCCATAAACATTTTTACTGTTTACCATGATGATTTTCAAATCAAATTTTAGAAGGTAGACCACACCTTTATAACTAAAATTAGCCACACCCTTTTTAATAACTAGTCTAGATCTAAAAAAAAAAAATAGAGAAACAAGATGGACGATTACTTCTCTGGTTTAGTCCGTCCTCATATAGACGAAATGAAACTTGAAGAAGAGGATTGGGGCAGTAAGAATAGCAGGCAAGATAAGGAAATCAATGATATACCGGAAAATCGAGATAACAATAACAGTGACTCGGCAACACAGGATGCAAACGACGTAAGCGATGGCGGCGTGGACAGCACCGACGATCCCACGATCGAGACGATTTCAGACGAGTTGTCCAGCACAGTAAAGAATACTTCAACATCTTCGTCGTCTGATCGAGATGATACAGAACCCGCTGAGGGGCCCGCCACACTACGGGAATTCCGCGTCCCTACAATAAACTACGAGAGGGACTACCCTGCCCAGACTCTGGTGGCAGTAATAGGGCGTGAGTTCGACGAGCCCTGGGTGGTCAGCTCATCTCTACAGGCACTGGCAAGGGGCTCACCCATTGACGGGGAACCCAGTGGCTACCCAAAGATAAAGTTTGTTCCCTACACGATCCGTAGGAGTATTCTAGTGAGGGGCAAGTTGGACCCTAAAGAAATCAACAAACACGACATCATCTGTATGTGTTATAACGCGTCCGAGGCAAGGATATTACTGACTGGTAAAGATGGATACTATACAGAGCTACTAAAACACGTGGAGGCACTGCTAGGTAAAGGAGATAGATAGGTTTCCTGCAAAATTGAAATTTCGCGAATAGAAGCAAAGCCTTTACTGGGGGATTGAGACTTTGCCATGTATTATGTATCAGTATGTATACAAGGATACTCTCCTAAAGTATATAGTTGTTTCACATAATTGCCTACGGAATGTACATGCGTATCTACTGATTGATTGATTGATTGATTACCAACAAGCAATTAGTATCAATCAATATGGCCAGCCATTTGATATAACCTTTTAAATAATGTTAGTTTCTATGTATTTCTGTAGGTACTAATAGGGGTGCATTCCTTGTCACTCATTATTCTCCATCTGGTACTGCCAAAGAGGGCACACCTCCTTCTGATGACGAACCGGAGGTTATTGAATTAATCTCAGCTGAACTCAGTAAACGGTTACGAGTGCAGAATGAGTTATCCCAGTATCTGGATACCGATCAGGTCATGTCGTGGTACGATAAACCAGGAAAGTGTCATGTGAACAAGCTACAATCGATGGGCAACACAGAGCCCAATCCATCAGGGTACATTCACTGTGTCATATTGTAAACTGAAAAAAAAATGGCGTTCTTCATTGTAAAGGTTTCCCAAATACTTCTTTCAGTATCTACATTTATTTCAGTTAACTATCAAATTTTTTTTTCAAACACAAAATAAAAATTTTGCTTTAGCAACAATAATAATTACTTTGAATAAATAAATTATAATTATCTATAATTATTTATACTATAATACTAGTAGTTATACTTATATTAATACACATTTAGATCGACCATAATGTCTAGTGATAAATCTGTCCGCGATATTTAAGAGGTCCCTTGACAAGTCCACCATGTTCTTATTAGCCTTGTCAAACCCCTTGTGGGAGGAGTTCCAGAGGGGTGTACCCCCACGGTAACCCTCGTGGAAATTGGTGACAAAATATATTGACTTTCGAGTCAAATGAAGGTCTTCAAACGCTTGCAATATCTGATTAGAAAAAGACATTAAAAAAGTGAATTGTTATCTATTCAAGGAGGTTAGTGTATCCACCTTGTCTCTCTTGTGATGGACTTCGACTTCCCAGTTTCTGCCTTGTCTAATGGCGTCCCGACATATCAGATCAAGATGGGTGACTACAATCACTGGTTCATAGCCTGTACACAACATATATGCATGACAATAATAAAAAAAAGACTAAAGCAAGCCAGTAGAAAAAAATACTCAGTGAAACCTCTCTATTGGACATTATTGGCAGAGGTAGTTAAGTATGGAAACGTGTACTTTTGGGAACTAAAACTGTCCTCATTACAGAGGTGTCCTTATTTCAGAGCTAGTGTCCTGATTACAGAGGTTTCACTATCGCTTACAAAAACTTGGTATTTTAAGTGCTAACTTCTACAATAGAATACCAGGGTGTATTGTAGTATATACAACAATGTACAGTACATAGTTTGTATATAATCACATATACTCTAGACTCCTATTATATGCATAGGTAATTACCGTGACTTGTGCAGTCTTCAAATACATGTTGGAAGAACTCTAAGCTCTCATGATCAAGGAATGGATCGCTGGAGCCGTCAAATACAAACACCACACAATGGGGCACTTCATCCAATGTACGTTCCCAGAAAAACCTACACACAATATATTAACACATGGGAAGTGTCAAATATTGTAGCTGTATCTTATTGATACACTGATGTGATAAATGCCTTCTTTGCAGATTAGGAATTTACATTAACATGGGGGTTAAAGGTCAAAAGCCGGATTTACATATAGATACATAAGAGCTATATGACACAATGCAAGGATACAAAATAAAAAAGTTCTATCTCTATGAGGTAAAGGTCAAAAGGTTAAAACACCCACGCATTTAATGAAATGCAAGCCCTTGCATTGTTATGTGAACAAGGCTTTATACGTACCTTTGAGTCGTCCACCAATCTTTAGTATAGAATGGTCTGTGTTTTAATGGCGCCTCGTCTCGGTACATTCCTCTGAGGGAGAACTCGTGCATCATTCGCTCCTGAACATCATATTCCTATACAAAGAGACACAGACACATACAATATAACAGAACCCTCAGATACAAGCTCACACTAATGTAATCGTCATAGAGACACCAGATTAAAGTGAAACAGTGTAACTTAACAAACAAGCCTGGACAAAACTCAATAAATCAGTGCAATAAAAGCTATGTCATGTCTCATGTTTCCATATCTATTTTAACATGAACTAGAACATGCTTTGTAATTCCTTGTTACACATAAGAAGTCTCTTACTATGGGCACATGTACACATGTGTTACCGAGCGTGTGTTACACACATACATACATACATACACACATGACATACTGTATCTCCTCTGGTATCCTGGTATACAATGGTACTGGATTGGTTGCCGGGAGTCTCGAGCCAGTTCTCAGTACCATGGGCGTCTGGTCCAGGGTGGCGTAGGGTCTGTTTGACTCTACTTGGGAACTTATCGCTGCTGTTGCAGGCACGGTATAGGCTACCAATGAGAGAGGATTTACCAGACCCTACTGGACCAAAGAACACAATATCTGATATGTACAATAAAGGAAAAATGTTACACTTATAAATACATGGTTTAAACTACATAGACATAGAGGAGACAGTACATGTAGTGTGATGGTGGATACTAGCTCTGGATGTCATGGGGATTTCAGTCTGCACCCCACTGACAGGATCGGGCTGTGATGACTTCCATCGCGGTGGTCTGTAGTTTCTGATATATTCCTTCCGTTTACTCATGATATCTCTCTCATCCGTACTGATTGTGTCGTTGCTAGAGAAAGGATTACTACTGGAGGTGTTTTCATTATTGGAGGCCATTTTGCGTTGTGGGCGTGGTCAAAGATACAAATAAGTAGGCGTGGTACTTAAAAAATGGGGACTGTAAATACCGTTCACTCGACCTTGAATAACTCCACGGAGTCTTCCGATGAAGAGAAGGAAAGGTTAGATAACTGATAAGATGGCTAAAGTGTAGCTTATTTGCTCTATTCCTTGTTTAGCCTCCAAATACCGTGTGAACTGCCTGACGATTTCTCTTCCAAGTATGATGTTGTCAAAGTGATTGGTAAAGGCGCGTTTGGCTGTGTGTGTAAGATCAGAGATAAAACCACAGGGACGTTCTATGCCTCCAAGCACCTGGAAAATATACCAAGTAACAAAGAAGAGGTTCATTTTTAGTAGTCGCATGTTATATAATACTGATAGTATATTAGCCCCTCCCCCTTTTTATTAATCAGTGTAAAATGTCACACCTGTTTAATTAACAACATAGCCATCCCAATATACATGTAATTCCATACGAAAACTGTCTGCTCTCATTAAGGCTTGCCCCTACGATGTTTGTATTAATTCCACTGTCTAATTACTATTATTTGTTTCGTATTTTCTTTCAAAGTGTTTGTTACAAGCTGGCTTAAACGATGACCACATAGTGAGAGTGTTTGATACAATAGAGTGCAGACATGATCTTATATTAGTAATGGAATACTGTGAAGGGGGTAACCTGTTGGAATGGATTAAAAGAAACAGAAGACATAAGGGAATGAATGAAAAGGTATATATGTACATGTACATATATATACCTCTTATGTACATATACATGCCTTTATGTACATGTATTACATACATATACCTCTTATGTACATATACATGTCTTTATGTACATGTATTACATACCTCTATGTAATTGTAATACACCTTCTTGTACTTACCTTAGTGTACACACCCTCTGTAAGTAGTAAAATAAGGACACCTCTGTAATGAGGACACTGTCTGAGCTTACAAAAGTATGCTTTTCCATTCAAAACTACCTCTGAAGACACCTCATCTATGGACACTACATGTTGGCCCAATCATGTCCATAGTAGATAGGCTCACTGTATACATATCTCCATGTATACGCCACACTACGTCTGTGTATTATATAGTAGTCAGTAAAGTTAGTGTTGCATGTTTAATGATAGAGGTACATGTACATGCACAACTACCTACTGTTATACTTATAAATGTAAATGTATCAGGTACAGATGCTATTGTATCTACCAAACAACCTTTACATGTCATCAGTACAGATTATTTGATTTGTGTTATGCCTATTTCACAGTTATGTTAGCCGAGCATTTTAGTAAATTTCATGGGTAATTTAACCTTTTCACACAACCTTTACATTGGATTCTACCGTATTTATTTTAAATTTTGGCTAATTAGATTTATTAACGAATTATTAGAGGTACCATTGTAAAAATGCATGGCCTAATAATTATTTTGCCGAAATTAGAAGACAATTTTGCTTGCTTAACGAAGAATTTAGAGCCCTGAAATTTTAGAATAAATATGATATTCCAGCATTAACGTAATGTTACATCCTGCTAGTGTTATATTGTAGACTAAGACTTTAAGGCTATACGGGGTTTTATTATAAAAGTTTATAGTCTTAAGAAAGTTGTGATGTTTTTCTCTTAAAAATGAAGTTGATCTTGCTTCATATGTTTATAATGCAGAGTATATATATATAATCTTCTTGTATATTTCTATATCAATTAAGTATCAAGTATGTAATATAGAGTAGTAAAGTAGATTTATTTGACTATTGAATCTTGTTTTAGGTGATATTACAGATGTTGGTGGAAGTTTGTGAGGCAGTACTCAGTTGCCATCAGCGTAAGATTATTCATAGAGACATTAAACCAGAGAATGTTCTATTAGACTCACGGAGAAGGGTTAAATTAGGTAAACACACACACATATGTACACACACGTGTGTGGTGAATGTTGATGGTAGGACGTTATGTTTATTGCAAGCATCCTTGCTTAGCATGAAATGATATAATGCTGAACATATACTTATACAGTACTAATATAATATGTGTTCAGCTATAGTCCATGCCCACTGCCCAGACTCCCACGCATCTAATGAGCAAAGGGGAGTCTGGCCCACTGAGACAATTTTCTTGGCCCGGGAAGTGAAATCGTGATGATTACATTTGATTACTAATAGCCCACAAATCCATCCCTTTTATTTATCGTGAAACAACAACTTAATTGTCTGGCTTTGCGGTCATTAGACAGTGACGTTTTCAAACAAATGACTGTGATTGGCCAACAGAAATTCCTCACTGAAGACCAAAAATAATTGACTCAAAGTGCTAGGCTCCCTTTTGCTCATTAGATGTGTCACGTGTGGGTGTCTGGTCAAGTGTTTAGCTTGGTTTATACTTGACACAGTAAATTGTTTAGTGGTTCAAACATATTGCTCACAATTGGTTTGTGTTTACTACAAATCTTATCCGTAATGTAATGTACATTTTATATCAGGTGATTTCGGTGTTGCAAGAAAGCTCAACAAACATTCCTTTGCCAAGTCATTCTGTGGTACGTTATATATGTAATAGTATGCTTTAATACTTGTATATAATACTGTGTGAAATACTGTTTATATCTATGTTTTTGTATCTCCATAGGTACACCACCATATATGGCGCCGGAACTATTCCTCAGTTATCTCAGTAACCCATCAGGTTTCGGCACTACAACCATCGGGTATGTATTACGTATTATTAATTCCAGCAGTCGTGTTAATGAAGTGTATGTTCCTCTGGTTTAGATATGATGGGAAATGTGACGTTTGGTCCATTGGCTGTATACTCTATGATATGGCTAATAACCAGAATAGATTTGTTTATGTGAGTTATTGGCTTATAATCTGGCTCTTATCATATTAGTTGTCATGCGCAAGGGGGCGGGGACTTATTTGAAGGATTGAATGTATTAATTGACTATTTGTGGAGAGATGGCTATAGTAAGACCATGTGTTAAGGCCGATTTATCAATGTTACTCTAGCTCAGCATTATGTGGGAAATCGAACCTTTGACACTCGTTTTAGATTCTATTCTAGTGTCAATGTACATGCAACTTTCAGTGGGGTCAGTATCATCCCATACCTTACCTATGTCACTGTAATGTATAGCTGTTCCTTGTCTTTGTGTTATATTTATCTGATGATTCAGTATTAGAATCATTGTTCAATTAATTGTTCAATTAATATCAGTAAAGCCTAGTTCACAATATGATGCTAGAATCCTAGTCTATTCCTACGTAAATGTTGTGTAAAAAGGTCAAATCACTTTGTGTAGTTTACATAAACGTTCTGCTAGCGTAATACTAGGAACGAGGGTTTATATTATACTCTAGTTGTTCAATACTCTTGTCTCATGGTTCCTGATAGGACCTCCAATCTTCACTTGGGTTTGATGCTGCAAGGAAGCTATCTAATTCACTAATAGACAAGGACATTACTGAGTTGATTGATGTTGATATACCTAAGGTTAGCAAAGGGACAAATTAGTTAATTTACTATTACTCCCTCTTGCTTTTTTTTCTTTTTTTTATTAGGATTTTTCTGTTTGTCAAAGACTGCTTCGTTTAATGTTAGTTAAGTCACCCGAACAACGGATTTCTTTGATTGAAATATTACAAGATGAAGGATTAAGAGTAGCACTAGAAAATCCTCACAACGGTTCGTAACTTAATGCATTAGTAATATGGGAAGTCACTGTGTGTTCACAACTCTACCTCCACAAATGACCTGCAGAGGCGGATTCACATTGTCCACAATAGTCCATCGCAAGATGCATGTGTGTAAATAATATTTCATTGTGCACTCGGTTTGTGGAAAGGCAAATATGACATTTGCAGAATATTACATTGACAGTGAAATCCCAATTAATAATTCCAATGTAAAAAAAGGTCAAATATCGCCCATACACATAACACTGAGCTATACCCATGCATGCATACTCTCTCAATATACACCACCTGCTGTAGTTAATGTGTGATTGAATGTTTATTCATTTTTAGGCCATTGGAGTGATATGCTTGGTAAACTGGATTCCTGATTATATTTTTTACCGTTTAATTCTGAGTTTCCTATTGTTGTTTTTCACTGTATTCAATTATTTTTATCTGCTTTCTGTTGTATTATATTATGAATTTATGATTATTAATTCACATGTCAAGTCTTTAAAGGTACGCATATATCCACCATTCTGCAGTTATAGTCATGCAGCTTGATCAATGTGAAACACACATGCTATGGTAACACTGCACGGTGGTTTTTTTTTATGGATTCCTGATAGTATACTAAATATTTAATGTTATTTGCCAAATGCGGTTTGCCAATATAATTATATAGATCAATCACAGACGTGGTCAGCTTAATGCCGCTTCAATTAAACTACATGTTACAAAACACGGCTGGCCATGCACTTCAGCGAGGGCACTATAATTTAATGTGATTAGCTTACACTGCACATCATGATACATAATCATCTGCAAAACAAGGATTATATAAATACATACTTTTAATTTAATATATAGGTCATGAAAACATTAAAACATTCAGTTATAACTAAATGGATCTAGACAGTATACTGCAACTTATTAGAGTCACATAGTTAAAATTTTTTCTGTTTAATTAATTGTTTTAGGCAAATGATAACGATGTAAATGCCACGACCTTCTTCATGTGTAGAGCTTGCGATGGTGGTATATCATTACTGTACATACGTACCATATCCCAATAATAGTTATACCCGATCTCCTGTTCCACCAACTCAGCCACACTAGGATTGGTCTCTGAAGGAACCGTAAACTTCACTGCAATGCCGTCCGCCATTCCCCCAGCGGTCTGTAATGAATTATTAATAGCAGCTTTGGCTAGTGAGTATAGGAGCAATCGGGTGACATCATCATTATCGGAAAACAGTGGACCGATTACTTGCTCTCCATTAATCACACTAGGTTGCACGAGGCCATACCCAACGATATCTCCATCTTCATTGGTCGCCAAGAGTCCTGTACTCTCGGGAATCGTTATCCATTTCCGTAAGAATTCATGCCGAGGAAAACCGAAAATGGTGGCATCATAAGTTGATAATCGATTAAAATCAAACTGGCCTATTGGTATAATGCGGGTGTATGCTGCAGACTCCACCTCATGCTGTGGTTGCTGCTCCTCTAGTGCATTGATTAGTCTTGAGCATGATATGGTGTACTCCCTAATCTGGTAATTCTGACATGGACTTCCATACGTCTTTTCAAGTCTAGAAACATCGTGATTAGCTGCATTGCAAACTATATTCCAATCTCTGATCCATTCTAACAAATTCTCCATTAGTTTAAGTCCATACCCTTTATTGCGGAAGTGCTCCTCTGTCATGTTAAAACTAACGAAGGCAAAGCCATTCTTGTCCCTTTCACCAAATTTGATTGCACAGTTGCAGCCTGTCCTCTGACCATTCAACCAACCGATAAGGAAACCAGGTTTAACAATGGGACCAACGTGAGTTGGCGTGTGTACTCCTACACAACCCCACTGTAGTTTCTTACTCATTCTAGCTACAAATTGGAAATCTTCTGCAGATGTACCTTTCCTGCTAACAAAAGTGTCCTTTTTACTAGACAAACTACGAAGTGCGGTCTGCCATGGCACAAATCTGCTGGGTCGTGATAGCATCGCCGGGCTGTTCTTGTCAAATTGTCAGTAGACTCTATGCTAAGAGTAGTCTAGTGGGGTGAGGCCCATTCGAGAATCTTGTTTGTTTGTTTCCTTGCTTGGTAGATCTATGTAGACTAGATCTATATATACCAGCACTAGTCTGTTCACGTCGAAAAGTACTATCCGGTACATAGCTATAGCTCCAGAGCTAGCTCGTCCCGATCATGGGATAGATCTAATTAGACTCTGCTAATGGACATGTTGGGTGCATGCAAACTCGGGGGTGTGGCTAGTTCGGGCGTGGCATGGAATACTATTCCTACACTTCAAACTTTTATAGAAAGATATTTGCAGGAAATTAAAGATACCATCTACCAGATTCGCATTACTGAAGATAAGTCATATTCTGTTTGTCTGTCTGTTTGTCTAGATCTGTCTGTCTGTCTGTCTGTCTGTCTGTCTGTCTGTATGTCTGTCTGTCTGTCTGTATGTCTATCTGTCTGTCTGCCTGTCTGTTCATCTGTTGCTCAATCTGATGTTGATATGAGTTAGGAAATCAATATGAATTTTTGTTGCATTTTTTTGTTGTTGATTGATATCCAATTTAGTAATAATAATTAAGTGTAAAACTCCAGGACCATTTAGATTATGACGGAAGGTAGCATGATTCAGTTACACCATCGACTGATAGAGTAATGGTGTACCAATCCCGTGCTGGATATTCCTTGACAGTGACCCCTAACAATGATTCGCTGTCCACTGGTTTCTTTACATCAGTCACACTGTATATTCGCCTATAAGACGTTGCAGTTTGAACATCTGCTCTTATCCCTGAACCATATACCATGCGTACGACTATTTCATTAGTTCGAAACTTCATCCTAACAAACGTGGTCCTTCCTTTGTTGTCCTTTCCTTCTATTGTGATTTCGGCAAAATCAGGGATAATGTTTTGTTTGTAGAATATAATATATGCGTTGAAGCCCTTCAATCCGCACTCCACCGATTCCTCTATCTTCACTTTGTTTACCCTGGACAGATCATGAGGAGAGCGGTACTTGAAGAAATGTGAAACAGGATACTATTGAGTACCCCTTTTGCTCTACTCTTTCTTTCCAAATTATGTTTGTATTAATTCTACTGTTTATAGTTACTATTATGTTATATTTTCTTTCAAAGTGTCTGTTAGAAACTGGTTTAAATGATGATCACTCTCTGCAGGCATGATCTTATATTAGTAATAGAGTACTATGAAGGTGTTGGAATGGATTAAGAGATATCAGAAGACATAAAAAAGGTATATATCTACATGTAATAAGCACCGGCCTCATGTACACGTATCACATTTATGTATTCTTAATGCATTTCTTATAATGTAATACATACCTCTATTATGTATTATGCAATACATACCTCTATCTCTATGTACATGTAATACATACCTTTATGTACATGCAATACACACCTCTATGTACATGTAATACATACCTCTATGTACATGTAATACATATACCTCTATGTACATGTAATACATATACCTCTATGTACATGTAATACATATTTTATTTAAGTTGTAATAATTTTACACTTTACAAAACTGTAGTTGATTTGTAGTTAATTTGTTTTGTATGTTCATAATACAGAGTATAATCTTCTTGTATATTGCTGTCAATTAAGTATCAAGTGTGTAGATTTATTGGACGCTGTGTCAATTAAGTATCAAGTGTGTAGATTTATTGGACGCTGTGTCAATTAAGTATCAAGTGTGTAGATTTATTGGACAATTGAATCCTATTTTAGGTTATATTACAGATGTTAGTTGAAGTGTGTGAGGCAGTATACTCAGTTGCCATCAGCGTAAGATTATTCACAGAAACATTAAACCTGAGAACAGTCTATTGGACTCACGGAGAAGTTTATATAGGTAAACACACACACCATACACACACACACACTCATACACACTGTGCTAATGTATATTATAGCATTAAGCTAGTCTT
>JAYJLX010069160.1:0-26960 GCA_036873525.1 Chalinula nematifera | reverse complement strand
TGACATGCACTAGCTGCGGTTAAGAATTGATGTAATCATTTCATGAAGTCACAAACATGATGACTCATTTTAAAACATCACTTCATTGCCAACTGAACTGGTTCATAAAATAGCTTAAATATATTATACTCGTTATTAGTCTAGTTTAGCTATTTTTTTGGACAGGGCAAAATGTAATTTTTATTTGCTATATTCTGATATTACCTCCTTTAATTGTTCCGTAAGGAGAAGTAACCAAAAGTTAACATTAAATAGTTAACACTTTCAATAAAAATGATTATAAACAATCTTAGTAAAGGAGGGATATGATTGGCATACACAGTAGAGTACAATACGTAATACAGTAGGTACATAATTAATGTAAATTAGGTATAATAATTAATTATAATTATATAGTATACGTGTAGGTATATAGACTCTAGTGTTGTACAATAGGTATATGATTGATGTACAGTATAATTGATATACAGTCGGTATATGATTAATGTACAGTATTTAAGTGTATGATTGATAAATTGAAGATATCAAGTTATTGTACAGTATAGGTATACGACAGCTATAGCACTGGATTGCCTCTTACTATTTATACATGTACAATATCAATACATTGCTTACATGAGAAGAACGCCATAGGTATAGGTATATAGTGTTGTACCGTAGTTATCCAATTGATGTAAACAATATTACAGTGAATACACCAATCATGCACCTTCCTGTGGTTTATATACTTACATCTGCCAGCATATGACTTAATGAGCACTTGCTATTGCTGATGTTAAGCAGTGTGGCTAATTAAATTATCTTAGTTACGCCCCATATTTCCATCTCAGATTGTGTGTGTGGGGTGTCTTTTCTTTCATAGGCACATATTGCTTATGCATATACTCTGAGTATGTAGCCTCTTCTCTATCAATCTGGCTCTCATGATGCCACAACCATACATAACTGACTGCACCATCATCCATTACATAGGTATGTAGGTCATCCTCACTCCACTGGGGCTGGAACCAGGAAGTTACCCAGTGCAAGTAGTAGAGGAGAGGTTGCGTATATAAAATAAGAAAACACTATAAGGAGCTAAATGTGGACTATACCTTCTGGGGCCATTCCCACAAGGATTGCATTTCTGTGCTACTGAGCCAGTTCACCAAATACAGTTTACATAGATTACAAAGGCCCATGCTATATAGCTAATTGCCTACATTGAGATATACAACACTTATGCACACTTCCTTGTTATAATTATTGATAGTACAAGGCATAGCATATGTTGAGGGCCAACCATTACATACTAAGCTTGCTTGATAGGTGGAGTCACCATTATACATAAACCCACTCTCTGTGTATCTCTCTGTATTATTGGAAGATAATATTACTGAAACCACACTCTGAGGTATAAATGAAAAAGGTTGCAATAAAATGACAAAGTTTTTGATCATCTCTAACAGACATTAGTATTTATTGCTAGCTAACTATATGTACAACAATCATAATTTACACTGTCATTGATTATCAATCGTACTTTTAAGTAGACATTTGTTCTCATGACGAACCTTGTATATATTTATAGTTTTACCAAGGGTTTAGTGGTTTAATCAAATATTAGCTATAGCATTTAACAGTATATATTCATGGAATTCATTGTTTGCCAATGAATATTATAATAATTATTAAGGTGGCTCAGTCAGCATTGAAGGAAAGATGAAGGTCATAATGTCAGCTGGAATAATACTAGTGCTGGTCCTTCTAGCTCAGTGTGTATCAATAGATGGAATTGCAACAGAAAATATCACACAGCAACTACAAGCTGATAGCAGTGTTGCTCTATTGGGCCTATTCCAATACTGCTTGCCTGTTGACAAGCAATACCACAACCCTTTTAATTTCAGTGAAGTATGTGTGCCAACTATAATACATTATGTTTTCTAGTCTGGATTGTATTGCACATCAGGTCAATGTAATGGCTACCATACAAACACCATCCAAGACAGTGACAACTGATGGGTGAGTTAGAGAAAATGATTTTGTGTTTAGCCCACTCGATCTGGCCTGCTAATCTAATTAATGTTAATTAATAGGTTCTACTACCAGAACTACACTAGAGCTCAGTCCAATGGAAAGGAGGTGCTGACAACAGTAGGATCACCTAAGGTAAACACACTTCTTAATACTGTAAAATACTCTAACCTTGCTACATCGCTTGCTTGCTTGCTATAACCTTATTATATAGTGGTGTATCCGTTATACACCAGTATCCATTGAGACTCACATGGTATCGGTAATGATCAAGGATAAGGAGGGTCAGAGGAATATTGGCAAAACAACATTCGATGTGAAACAGGTAGCTTAATTAGTACTAATGATAGTGGGCGGTGGGAATTGGATCAGTCAGGCAGTAAAGTTAATAATTATCCATTAGAATACTAGTCAGTCTGTTAGTGGGTTTGTGACGGTGGCTGGAGATAAAGTACATTTCAAGGACAACCACACAAACCTGTATGATTAATATTACAATGTACATGCACTGACTGTATATTATACTGATCTATTATAGACTGTATGTTCCTAATGGAGAAAACATATGCTGGCCATCAAGCAAAGGTGATTATAACTATTATGTACCTCTTTACTGCTTTATATACCTTATGCATACCCATATATACCTCTTTACCCCCTTATGTATGTCCTCTATATATACCTCTTTATCCCCTTATGTATGCCCTTATATAATTATACCTTTTCACCCCCTTATGTATGCCCCTAAATGCCTCTTTATCCCTGTACATCCTCTATATACCTCTTTACCCACCCCTATATACCTCTATACCTCTTTACCCCTGTATATCCTCAATATACCTTTTCACCCCCTTATGTATGCCCCTATATGCCTCTTTATCCCTGTATATCCTCTATATACCTCTTTACCCCCTTATGTATACCCCTATATACCTCTTTACCCCCTTTTGTACCTTTTTATCCCCTTATATACCTTTACTCCCTTATGTATGCCCTTTATATGTATAATCTTTTCCACATGTATACCCTTTATATACCTCTCTCTCACATTAATAATAGCCCATTGATATAAACATTAACTCATATACATACACAGTACAATGTGCTGTTTAATTAGCTACCCCTATTCTTCTTAAAACCACAGGAACCTACGATTATGACAATTACTTTACTCTGTTAACGAGCTATGGTGGTAATTATGCTCGTTTGTGGCTGACTGATTCCGGCTGGGATGACCTGGCTGTTCAGATAGCTAACTTCAATATCAGCCTCCCCAACACATGGAGGCTGGACTATGTGGTACAGTTGGCAGAGGAAGCTGGAATGCGATTATTAATGTGTACTGAGAGTTTCAACTGCTTCAGTAGCGTCCCAAAAAGTTGAGTACCCGAAGAAAAGTATCATTGAGCTTTATTCACTTTAAACCTTTTTAGTGCCGGGATTTTGGGATAAGAATTGCTACTACAACAAAAAGTTTGGTGGAATACTTGAGAAGCCAGAGGGTTAGTACATTTTCATACCTTGCAGCAGCTAGCCCCACCCATCCATAATTAGTGTTAGCCCCACCCATATATTTAGTATTGTCTATTCACAGATTTCTTTACTGATGAAGGAGCTCGTAATGATTACAAAATGAGGCTTCGTTATCTTGTATCAAGATATGGCTACTCAGTGTCTGTATTTGCATGGGAGTTCTTCAATGAGGTAAATACAATATATTTATACAGCCTTCCACACAATAGGGGGAGGGGCTGGTAACCAGATTATACACGTTATGTATACAGCTATTAATGTTGATCGTAGGTTGACCTCACTGATCACTACAATAGTGATAACCAAGTGGCTTGGATTAAAGGTATACATACAGTACATTAATTCATTTCAGAGAATATATTCCATTTTTAATAAAAATAAGTAGATCTACTATAATTATTGTGAATGTACATGTACTTAATTATAGAGGTATATACATGCTTCACCATAATGCACATGTACAGATTATGGCAATAACTATTAATTTTATGTACAGAAATGTCCCAGTATTTGAGAAGCATCGATGTCAATAAACACCTGATATCCACTTCCTTCTCCCACTCTGATGGTGACCAGAAAGTACAGGCGCTGCCTGAAATGGACTTCACTATGACACACAGTTATGGAGCATCCGATATACTAGAACAAACAGCACGATACGTACGTAATGGAAGACAACCTTATGATTTAGATTTATGTTATTTTAGGCTGCACTTAAGCAAAAGCAGTACAACAAGCCGTCGTATATTGCTGAATTCGGTGTAGCTGACAATGTGAGTAATCACATGCATTAAGTCAAATTGTATCCCTATATGATTGATCACCCAATTAGAGCAAAGCAGACAAATATGGTGTCTCCTTAGAGAACGGTCTGTGGGCACCTCTATTCTACATGGGAGCTGGTACTTGCATGTAAGTCATCGTATTGATTATAGTCTATGCTGATATATAGGTTTATTCAATACCAATCATTATATAGTAATCATTATCTGCTGTTTAGTATCTAAACGTATATACATGTATGTATGTATCCTGTATAGTATATATTAGTAATCATTATTCCTGTATGTATATGTATAGGACCTGGTGGTGGGATAGTTGGGTGGAGCCGTCTAGTCTTTACTACCTTTTTGACAACGTTTCCCAGTTTATTGACAACCAGTTATCCTATACATCAGCAGTACTGCAATGGGAAGATATACAGAAACAAGTGATTCTTTCAGGTTAGTACAGGATACTAGGCGTTATAACTACCTGTAATTGGCTAATAAACTACTGTAATTGCTGCTTGACTACACTAATTATATTATTATGTTTAATTATTAAATTACAATACACAGACAGTAAGCTTAGGGTAATTGGTATGGGGGATGCCAGTGAGAACAGAACAGTGAAGATGGTATTAGTAAACGACCCTTGTTACACCTGGAGTAACAAGAACAGTCTACAGTGTCCCAAGTACCAGGGAAAGGAAATCACAATACAGCAATGCAAAGATGCCTCTGGTGAGTATCTGTATACCTCTGATAATGGACATCCCATTATATAATTATATTGTCCTATTGTTGCAGCTGGTTATGATGTAATACTATATTATGGTGGTACATGTAAGACGATGACTGATGTCAAATGCCAAGATGGAGCATTAAAGATCGACCTCCCAACATTCGCCCACAACATGGTTGTATTTGCTAGACTAAAATAAAACAATATCAATCTGTGTATTTGTGTTATGTGTCACTAATAAAAATAAATATGTCGTTACTGATTTTTTAAGTATTTGTTTTTGAGAATAGTCAATAACCTGTCAGTCTTCACAAGCCACACATTAAAGGTCGGTTTAACTCCCTCAGTGGCACTCTTTCCAATGGATAAGTCTTTAAATGCGGCATCCAATGACACGCCCACGGACTTAATTGATTCAGGAAGCCTGCTGTATGCTACTGCGGCATGCTGTATCACAAGAACCGGTTCGGAATACGAGTTTGACTTGTCCTCTTCGAAGAGCAAGGCACTGACTTTGTCCTGTGGGGTATGAACAGATGGGCAGGAGCCAAATACATTGATAATTTCAACCAGAAGGCTGGCAGCACGTTCAGGAGCATCTCCATAGATCGTCGGAATACTGTCAATGACTTTCCATAATGTCTGTTGCTGGCATAGTGAATTACAGATATCTATGGGTGGGGCAGGGGGCGTGGTCAGGCATAGACACAATAATATATGCATAATATACTGAGTGTAATAAGGACTAGTGTATATATGTGTGTCTATATGTACCTGTAGATTGTGTAATCATTGGTGCAATAGAGTGGCACATGTTATCGCAAACAGTCTCCTCAACATCCTGTAATAGAGTAATGAGCATTGACCAGAACATAACATAGTTAAGAGGACTCGCGCTGCCATTGCTATCTATCTCATGTTGTCCTCTGAAATTGTACACCAAGCGCTTCCAGTTTTCACCCAGGAAACTACCAATGGCGTATCTGATAGAGTCAGGGTACGTATCCACACACCATGAGCTCATCAGGTTCAACAAACTAGGCAAACACTATAGGGAAGGAATAACATTACTTACAAGAGACACTTATATGTACATGTAAACCACATGTATAAGCATACCAGTTCTAATGTATGTACATGTACTTAATTATAAAAGTATACATGCTTTACCATAAGCACACGTACAAGTTAAGGCTAATTAACCCAAGTGCGTAGGCAGAGGATTATAAAGTTATGGCTAATTGTGTTTATTATTGTACGTACCATCTCATTCACTTCCTCAAGAACATGTAGTGTACGAGACAGGAAACCAATCATGGCTACCATTAGCTCTTCCCTATACAGTAGTAACAAGCAAGTAACATATACATGTGTACTTATACAGTGGCATACTGGTATATACCTCAGGTAACCTTCACACAGTCTGGTGGTTGTCTTGGTAAAGATATCATTGATGATAGAGGAACTAATGGAAGTGGTTTTATCAAGCAGTGCAGTCAGTACAATGAAACCCTTTAAAGGAAAAAAACACGGAAAAACCAGTGTACAACATAATATGTAAACTATAGTACACATGCATTGAGATAAATATTATTACTAATTAATTATTCATCTAAAACTAATTATTCCACCCACTCATATTATAACATAATTATTATTGACAATGAATATTAATGAGTGGGTGTGTAACAAAACAAAAGCTTTATGTTTTATGCTGGCTGGTACACACATACACATTGATATCTATTATCCTTCACAATGTGTTACTAACCTCCTTCAGCCCATTCTGTGCCTTTTCTATGGCAGTCTCTACCAATCCATCCAATTCCTGCCCATCGAGCAAGTCGATATGACGCAACAACTTATTGACAAAGGTAGTATCATCATTATCAGAGTAGTGTATCCAAGACTGTACTAATAACTGACTATAAGTGACACTGGAACAGCTGCTACCAAGGTCCTCACTGCTGTCTTTGACTGCTATTACCATAGATAGTAGACTCGGTGGTAGGTCACTTGAGAGGGGTTGACCCTGTAATCTACCACTAATTAAGTCATCCTCTGCATCTCTGGATAATTGTTTGATTGCTCCGATATAGTGGGCGTGGTCAATAAACGGTAGTAACAGTGAAACCAAATCCACATATAGTCTTCTAGTAACATGACAATTATTGAGCCTACAAAATAATACAGAAATGCATGACAAGAGAAACATACTACACTGTTAGGAAAAGATTTATCAAATTTATTTAGAAATAATACTTCTGCTAAAATATACATCAAACTAAACATTAATTTCCTCGATATCTGTTTATACGAATCAAAATCTCAAATATATCTTGATTGCTCTCCTTATTAGTAATAATTTGAACTCATTAAAAAGCAAACATTTTATTTTTACAAAAAATGGCATACTTAAAACAGTTAGCTGTGAAATCATAAAGGGGTAGTTATATTTCCTCTTTCATACAACAGTGGGTGTGTCCATTACAACACAGATAGTTGGATTAACATTATACATTTCCCAAAACACACTAAAGTGGGTGTGTCCATTATTAACATACTTCAATCCAATTTCTATCCTTCCCATTACACCTGCAAACAGTGAGTTCAAAATGTCCTTGCTCAACGTGAGTACAGTCTCTCCTTGAGAGCCCGTTGGGTTACTGTGCTTTAGTATGGATAGTAGCAATAAAAGTAGCCCATGGGTTTTGTTCTGGTGAGCAAGGGACAGCTCATGGGGCAAGGAGGAGATGGTTTGTGAAAGATTCGAAGGATATAGTGTTGGTAGGAACGCATCAGAAGCAAGAACACGACACTTCCATATTGGAGACTGTGAGGCACTGCAGGGACAGACATAGCAAGAGATAGACAGGAGAGAGGGAGAGAGGGAAGGAGGGAGAGAGAGACAGAGACAAGAGAGTAGAGGAGATAAAAAACAAAAACAAGTCAGAAGGACATGTACGCGTACTTCAATAACAGTAACCATGGTAACATACAGTAGAATAGGTGACTGAAATGGTGTTAGTGAAAGTGGTGAGCTCATATCATCCAATGGTGAAGGGTACAGACGAGACAGCAATAGTAAAACAGGAAAAATACTGCAGATTGAGAAACCAAACAAAGCAGGTTAAATATTGTACAATTATAAAACAAACAGTCTCACACACTTTAAGTATGAATTTCTAAATTACAAGCAACTACTGGTTGAATGTTGACAACTATTTTTTAATTACAAGCAATTACTGGTTGAATTTTAACTATGGGTAATTATTGGTAGAATGTAGTTAAATTCTGATCACACATTGATTGCTTAACTGTTCATGTGACTGTTGGAGCTCTTGCAGGAGGAAGGGATGGAGGGAGGGGAACCGTGAGAAGAACTCCCTGGCGGACATCTTGTTCTCCATCGATCGTTCATCTTGTACTCTTTTTACTCCAAACACTCTCATTACCAGCGTACTGAATAACAGGGTACATGAATTACGCACCTAATGACAACCCACACATATACACAATGATAATATATACACAAATTATAAATACAGTACTATTACATATACAATACACACATGTACTTCATGCATACACTATACTGTGTAATACACTATTAGTTAGTAATAATTGTACATTACAATACTGTAATATACCAGGTATACTTACTGGCCAGTACTGAACAGAGAACCCCTTAATGGCTATCTTGAGGCCATCAGTAATGTATGGCATCATGTACTCCCCTAGTTTATTATCACGATATAACCCACGGAGAATATTGAGAGCATGAACAGACGAGGGCTGGGGAACCAACTAATGAACAGAGAGAGGGAGAAAGAGAGAGAGGTATTACATGCGTTAGTTAGAGCAGAGACTAACTTGGAATGGGTCCTGAGTGTCGTCCCCATCTGGTTTCAACTCAACATGGCTGCCAGTAGTGTCCTCACTGAAATGGGAGGATGCTATGTCCAGTAGAGTAGTTACAACGTGTTTCAAGGATGGTCTACCAGTACTGGATGGTTCAGTGGTGAGTATAGCCTAAAACATAATATGGCAATACATAGCAGCTGTTCAGTACATTCGTGATATTGTGTACAGTATATCATCTGGGAGGCTTTTTGAATTAAATAATGCCTAGGGCTAGGACATGAATGTGTATGTGTGCATGTTATTGTACCTGTACATAAAATGGTAGTCCAGCACTTCTTCTAGTTATTGACAGTAGCTGAGTCATGGAGGAAGACATTAGTGACTGGATCAGTTCCTCCAACCAAATTGCGGGCTTATAGAAAAGGGTGAGGCTAGTAAAGTGGGTGTGGCTAGTAACAAATTTACTTGAATCAAGTTCCCCATTGCTAGAGTCAGTAGGAGTGGCAGTGGAGTTCCTTAAGTGGGCGTGGTCGTCTAATGGTCTATTCCAGAGGTATTTGCAGAGCTTTACAAAGCCAACATGAGCAATCTCAAATGCACCCCTGTGGTATGCTTTGGTCAACTGATGTAATATCAAATCGCTAATTAACTAGTAATAAAATAATCATTATTAATAACTTAATTTTACAAAATTAATATAGTTAAAGGTGTGGTTTAAAATGTATAATTTCCTCAAGGCATATACCCAATTAGCCATGGTTTTTTTTTTACAAAATTCAGCAAAATTCTGTACACAATTAAATTTTCTCAATGAAAAGTGAAGAGTTCAAAATAGTAAATCCACTAGCAAACTTAGTCGGCAAAATTAATTTAATGGGCTTTCACTTAATTAGAAACTTGTATTACAGCATGTTTTTAACCAACACAAATCCAGTTTATAATACATGCATAAATATGTATAAAACATTTGGTAAATTTTTAAACCGAAAAACAACTGATGTAATATCAGATCACTTATCAACTATAGTAGCAACTATATGTAAAGGTCACGTGGTCTAAGCATACCTGTTCACTGGTTAACTCCATATTAGGGTTATCCTGTACTGTATCTATGATTACTGATAGCAGCTGTATGGTTTCCTTCATACTGCGCCAACAGCACACCAATAGAGACTGAGCATTACCTTCAAACGAACTGCAGCCATTATTCTAAGATATTTCATAAACAAAAGCAAAAAAAAGGAAATGCGTAAGCAATGATAAACAGCTTACATTGATTGAAATGGTACTGGTACAATACATACTGTACAGTTACATGTACATATACTTGAACTAAACTTTGATGAATCAGGACTACATCACAACCATGTATCTTACTTTACCTCCTCATTCCTTCCTTCAGCACCACCATTAGTACCCGGTGGTCCAGTTGATGGCGTTGGTTCAATAATGAATCCCTCTGGACTACTATTACACACAACATGAGACACCAACTCCCCTACAGATACACACACTCTAACCACCTTATCTATGACCACACCCACTTCATTATCCTGTTGTAGGACAATATGAAACCTATATGAATTGAGAAAAATGAATTTATAAATAATTCAAAAAAGTGGACGTGTCCTATACTTCATGCTAAGTTCCTCTAATACAGCTCTCAAAGCCTGAATCACCCCATACATGGGCGTGACAATCGATGCTTTCATGAGACTCTGCTTACTCTGAGCCACATGTTCTTCCAGTATACTTAGTAGACACTTTATTAATGATATCAAAGGGGCTTCCCCTTTGGTTAGGGCGGTACCAGTTACAATAGACAGCTGCTCTATAGTATAATCTAGGAAATAATGAACAAGGAACTGAGTGACTCTGTAACCAGTAGCACAATCAGTAGACTTGGGACTGGTAATGATGTGGCAATAATCGTTAATTAGAGCCTTAATTGAAGGGGGCACCTCCTCCTGTTATTAAAGGAATAATAATGCAGCAATGAATATCATTATAAATGTACCGTTAGTGACTTGTTATTAGTGAACATTCTGTCCAGCAGTTTAAGCACCAGAACCCGGTTATCATCAAATGTGTCATATAACACGTACACCAGACCCTCTATTAAAGAGTCCGGAATTAATGAGTTGAAGCTGTAGTGATCTCTAATAGTGGATGGGAGTTTGGCTGGGTCCAGAGTGCAACTCATGGTATCCAGGAATGATAGTGCCAGACTGCGACGCTGGAAATTCGCTAGTGGGTGAAGGGTCTGGAGACAATTACGGCACACAAGACCCAGAAAATCCTACAATAAGTAAGCAATACTGGATAACACTCCTATATACTTTACTATAGCAACACAGGTATTCATCTAGCTTACTTTATAGTGTTGTATCAGTTCACTATGATCAGTTGTACTGTTATTCCATTTGTTCTGTTTAGTCACTAAATGAATACAGCTATGGGAACTATCACATATTCGAACCAACAGCTATACTCCACAGTTTAGGGAAAACAAAATAAAACACTTCAAAATACCATTAGCTATTATCATTAATAACTATTATACCTTCTTGAATATCGTAATAGCCTGGTTCCTGAACGCCGGTGATTGGGAGTTCATGTGTAACTCCAAACATTGGCTAATTAGAGGTAGGTGTGGCCATGGAATTAATTCAGTCGAGCGACGACTTTCACATAACAGCCGCAATACAGATATAACTATCTAATAATACAATTATACAAGGTGAGCTGAGTTAATATAGGCAGAATCTGTGAATATGGGTGGAGTCAGCACCTGTTCATCTCTATGTTGAATAGCACTGGCTAATACCGGTAATTCGTTCTCACCACTGTGACTCCGCCCACTCATTATAGTACACTCCATACACAACAGACGAGCTATCAGAATACTGGTACTATCACATGACAGGTCATGCGACATGTATGTAATGACTTGGTCTATCAACTCCAGCCCGTTTGAAACACTGTTTAGGGTTGAGGTCAAGCAGTACTAAGGAAAAAATAAGCAAAACGAAAAAAAGATAAGCAAATATGCAATAACTTTGAGGGAAACAAAAAAAAAAACCACTTTTGATCTTTACTTGAAATCCAATTTAACATTGATATATACTATACTATAGTGCTTTACCTGTTTAATGTGCTGTTTAGCAAGTAAAGAACCAGTCAACAACATACTCACCAAAGGCTCTAACCAAATCTGCAATGGTCAAAGTGTGTTGTAACTACACAGATACAATACATAATAATGTATGTGTTATCATTTTGGCCACATCCACAATTGTAAAATAAGTTAGCAATCGAGTACATGTATTCATTGAAGGATACCTTACTCCATGTATTACTGTCTTCATTCACCTCCTGATAGTGCTTTACCACCATTACACTCCACAGTTCACCAGCCTACAGTATAAACACACAATTATACTATGGTTATTAACTAACTATTAAAGGGGCTTACCCTACAAACACACAATTATACTATGGTTATTAACTAATATTAAAGGGGCTTACCCTACAGGCTAGCACTTGAAGATCCATGGTTCCCATGAGTTCCTGAGGTAGGTGTGGCCAGTCCCTGATGATATGCTCTACACTGAGGTGGGGGATGAGAGAGGCCAGGAGGGAATACTTCCCACGGCTTGGTGATGAGAGGGACAGAAGAGAGCATGATAATGTGTAAAGATGGTGGCACTTGTCTAGGGAATTTAAAGGGTTATTATTGTACGTGAATCATTGAGACCAGCATTACCAAACCTGCTGTATTCAAGGATTGATAAAACCGAATCAAGCTCTCAAAGATACTCTTACACTGATGTCTGATACCCTGGATTATAACATACAGAAAGTATATAAAGTCTGTTTGACACTAGCTCATTAATATTCATCTAAAATTAATTATTCATACATCAATGGGGTCTTCCCATAGTGACCATACATATTCTAACAACCGTGCCACCACTAAACCATCAGGGGAGAACTCCTTAATATTACCAGATAACGAATCAACACATGACCTACATGTATAATATATACAGACAAGAAACAAGAAACAACAAATAGCAAATCAAATTCATTCAATTATACATCATGCATAAATATAGTCAAATAATACTTAATGTTCACTTGTACTTACTTCAGCATTGAAGTCCAGTTGGCCAGAACCCTTGCAGCTAAGAACTTGTGAGACGTTTCGGTAAAACTATTACACAAAATATGGAAGTCATAATCATAAACAACTCAAGATTTATCGCATGCATAGTTTTACAAGTTCCTCATGATTTTACTAACTGGTCAAGCAGTGTACAAATTATAGGGAATATACTACAGTATAGATCTTTATCAGTACTGGTAATGATGATGGTGGACAGAGAGCTAGGGGGTAGCTTAGATAGAAGGGCGTGGCACAGAGAGAGTTGGGAGAACATCACGGTTTTACCATTGGTTTTACAGTGATCAATTAATAACCAGTTATTGAACAGCTCGTTAACAATAGAAGAGAGGTTGTCGTGGTGATTGGTTGCCATGGCAACAATGTGCAGCATAGATACCGACATCATTAGATCCTTGGGTAAATAGATATCTATGGGATATAAAAATTAATAATTATTACTATAAAATTACAAAATTATACCATTTTGTAATATCTTTTCAGTTATGTTCATTGCCTCCGTTAGTTTCTCTCTCATCCATTTGCTATAGTTTCCCTCAATAGCTGATTCCGGCCAAATAATGGAATCAGGGTTGGAATGGGAATCAGGATTGGAATGGGAATCAGGACTGGAACGGGAATCTGGACTGGTACTAGTAGTCTGGACTGTATTGCTAGACTTGTGAAGAATACTTCTAATTAAAGTGGAACCATGATGGAGGACATTAAGGAGAACTTTGACAAGAGAAATGTATAAATCATGATCAACATGATCCCTAAAATAAACACAAAATAGCATCGATATTATTATTACTTTATTACCATTCAATATACATTATCAATGGGTTATCATTATACTGTATGTATGTATACTGACTGTTTATTGAGTTTATTGTATCCTTGCTTCAACTCTAGCACCAAATATTCCAATACTATCAGAGAAAAAAAACAGATAAGAGAAAATAGTAATAATTATAAATAATAAGAATAGCCTAGGGGGCCGGGGGATGAATGGAAGATTTACCTTGAGGTAATAATGACATCATAGCTTGTAGGCCCGGTGGATAATGCTCCATTAGTGATTGGATATAATCAATGGAGACCTTCTGATCCGCTGCAGTTGAGAGTAGGTTTAACACACATTTAGAGATAACCTTGTGAACATCCACCACTGGTAGACATGAGGTACTGCAGGCTTTATCAATACACCTAATCCAGTATCATAAACATTGGGACAGTTATGCCTAGTTCATAATATGACACTAGCACAACATTGCGTGGACGATTTGATCTTTTTGATGCAACGTTTACATTGGAATAGACTAGGATTCTATTCCAACGTCAACATAACGTCCTGCTAGCGTCATACACAAGGGACTACTGGGCCAGTAGTCCCTGTAGTACTGGCCTTAGCTACATATCTCACCTTATGCAGTATCATACATAGTATGCATTGGAACAATTAATCATGGAATTATTGTATTAGTATACAGTAAACCAGTGCTAGTCTCACTGATGATATATGTATATACATGTACACGTGTGTGTATGACAGTAACCTGGCCAAGTTCCTTTGAAGAGTGTGTCTCAGACTACACACTGAATGGATCTCTACTAGACATTCTATTCCATGGTCACTGAGGGGTGGGGCAGCTGCTGTATCAGTGGAGAGAATACCTAATAGCTGGGGATTGAATATAAGTGACGAGTTGTAGCTATGCGTATAAACCACACCCACCAACACTTCATACACATTTTATGACCTTTACAGATTCAGAACACTATTTTTTTAGTCTAACCTTTTTACAGCACTCCAATTGTTTATCTGAGGAGTCTGACTGAAGGAGCTCCAGAATTAATACATCACCTATTCATACAAAGTTTATCCATGAATCACGTGACAAGTAGTATTGTAAGTCTATAGTGTACCGGCTTTAAAACTTGTTTGTAACGCTCCCTTCCATTTCCTAAAGGATGTTTCGAAGTTTTGTGGTCTGGTATTCTTTTCTTTGCCTGAAGACTTCATTGATTGAAATGACTGTAAGATGCTGCACACACGTGGTCTAGCCACACCCACTTTCATTGGAATATAGCCACACCTACAGTAGTCTGCTAAGAAAGCTGTGTTCTTCACAAAGAGGTTGAATAACTGCATAAGTGTATAGAATCTAGTCTATATAGGTTGTCCGTGTATATCTAGGTAGTCACCAGCTATAGGGATAGCATTGAGTGGAGCTCCAGAATTAATACATCACCTATTTACATGTACTTGTATCTTCCATGGTACTAGATTTATGTAGATCTATGCTAACATTAGCTGGAGCGTACACTATAATTATCCTAATCCTTTTACTGTCTGTCTTCTGTAGCCTGGGATACATGTCTGCTGGATATTTAACATGCATTCCTAATATGATACTATCAATCTACGTGGGGCAGGTAAACTAGATAGATATTATCGACCATTCTTATATTTCATTCTTCATTTTTGCCCTTCTCCACTCATCCCATTTCTACTGGCTCCCTCTCAACTGCCGGTACCAATACAAGTCCAATAATCTGTCTGTACATTGCTCATGCAGCACAGTAGCTGCATATAACCAATGAATGATGCTAACTAAAGCCCAACATACACAAGGCAACATGTTGAATGCAACATTGAAGCAACATGTTGTATTCAACATGTTGCCTCGTGTATGATAGCAAATTTGTTGCATGCAACATCCAAGCAACATGTTGCTTCAAGTTGAAAAATTTCAACTTCAAGCAACATGTTGCTCCAAAACATCAAAGGCTGTACTAATGTTGTATTCAACAAATAATGCTATCATACACGGCAACATGTTGAATACAACATGTTGCTTCATGTTGCATTCAACATGTTGCCCCGTGTATGTTGGGCTTAATATAACAATTATATCCATGATTAGTCTGGCTACGCGAGACTAATCCATGATCATTATATAATTATTAAAGTATAAGTATCCCTGATGAGAGATCATGATAGTGCACACTATAACCAACAGTTTGAAAGGCATTTTTTGATCACTCAACTCGATCTTACACTGTCTGTAAGATATAACACCTTAGTTCCATACCTACAGCATACGTAATTATATACTATATGTATCACATTATGTAAGATTGTGCAAAATATGGCCAAGTCTCACATACACTATAAACCAACCAACAATGATGAGCCACACCCTCTAGAGATATTGATTGTACAGTAAGTATGTGATTGATGCATGTACAGTGTAGGTAGGTGATGTACAGTACAGTAAGGTATGATACATTACAGTATTGATTAATAAACAGTACAAAAATAGTATACACATAATTAATGTCCATGCATGCAGATACTAATCTGTAGATCATGTTCAAAGTGTAGTGAAACATGGTATGACGTATTTCTTCAGCAGTTGGACTTTTATCAGTGCCAGCTTCTGTTTTCTGATGATAGTAATAAACGAAAAAATTCTTAAGTGTTAGAGCCTATATATACATGCATCCAATTGAGTTTTGGGTTATGGGGGGCAGGTATAGGTGACCATGAAAGGTTATGGGGGAAAAAACAGTTAATACAAACAACTATAATGGAGTAAGACATACTACTGATAATGAAAATGGAATAAGACACTAATTACTATGATATTAGGAGTAAAGTAAACTGATCATGTCCTGTTATGCAAATATAGTTCCCTAGATGAGTGGTTTGTACAATAAACCTTGATCTGTTTGGCTTCCATAAGATAAGCTTACAACTATTTTGTTAACCTGTATGTACCTCACCTGTGTGTTATTATACTACTGACCTTTATAGATTCATCCACAGCGTGGTGCACACGAACCAACTAATACCTCGTTCGTGATGTCTACAGTTCCAGCCAGTAACAATAAGAAATCCACTCCTAACTCATCAGGCATCTACTCTAAATATGGGATTATCGGTGTATCAATGGTTGCCATAGTAGTGGCTGCAGTGGTTATTGGTATAAAATACAAAACCGATCCTCAACAGGAACATTCAGCAGATCAGGCCAGTCCAGATGAAGCCCACCATGGTGTCTTGAGGAATGTCTTAGTCACTGAAACGGAGCTCAATGGTGAGTATCATCCAGTCAATACTGATCAAATGGGTATTATATTTAACTTCATTGCCAATCAAACAAACATTGACCTAAAGATCACAAACAGTAATGATGGAAGTGTAATTTTCTCAGCAACACATTCCACGTCCACTGACATAACCTTGATAAATGTTAACTCAACGAGGTTTTTTCTCCAGGAAAAGCCAGAACATCATCGCAGTCCTGTGGCGGGAAATAAGAAAAGTTACAGCAATTATGATGACTATGTGATTCGTGGTGACGCAGATATTGACATAAAAACTTTTACCACTTCCAGGGGGAAAAGAATAATGGACGAAGAGATGTTTAATAATGTAGGGATTGAAGAAGTACGTCACTCTGTGATCACTGGGTTAGCAAAGAGTAATGAAGCTTTGTTCATTATCCAGGCTGCTCAATCACTTGGCCATAATTACAGTGGAACTCAATATCCTATTGCTTTGAAGTTTTATAAATTGGCAATGATTTTGGTTCGTATTCGAAATGATCCCAATGTTGGTGCAAGTGCTGATGATGGTTCAACTACTATGAGGAGTAACCAGATGGAAGGGGGAGTACGCTGTAAGGCATACAACACTGTTTGTCCCACTGAGGACTTATGCCCTTATAAAGCATATGATAATGATTGTTTTGGGATGTGTGGGCCTGGGTGCCATTGCTGGCGGCTCGTGTGTGGTGACTGCTGTATTCACCAGTATTGTCGAACTCATGATCATTGCTGTTATGTTAAAGGATTTGTGTCTTGGGATTGCCTTTCAGTTATTTGGAAAGTATGGAGGGCATCGTGTGAAGACACTTTTCGATGCGATTAAACTTTTGTTAAATGTGTGCACTAAACTTAGCAAGCTTGTGTGCTGGTATGACTGCATGCTAATTAGATTCATAAGGCCATAAAATTAATAATAATTTTAAATTGCAGTGTGTAAACAGGACATACCTAGAAGCTTTATATTTGTGTATTGCATCGTATTTTGCTTTTGTTAATTATAATAGTTGATTTTTTGATAACTTGTTCTTTTAGAAAAATTCTTTTATAGTATTATTAACTGATAATTCTATAATATTTATCGAAAAAATTCCACATACATACACATGCACATATACACACATGCACATATACACATACCCATATGCACATATTCTGTATGTTTAAGAATGGAAATGGCAAAATCAACGTTTATGAGACAATACTGCATGAATTATGCTGAAAAATTTTCCAGTATAGATCTATATACAGTCTGCTTGCATTGCATGCCGCTATTTAAATGCAAATATATCATAATATTTATTATTAAAAGAGTTATAAATACTTATCAGCTGATGCTTGGTCAACTATACAGGCTAACTCAACATCAGAAAATTTAGTTTGGTACATGCAGTCTTTGACTATATATGGGACCAACCTCCTTAATCTGGTTGTGGGAATGGGCCTGTCGGGATAAGAAGTATAACTTCAAAGAATACATCAATGATGACACATGTACATGGGCCTCAGTGTTGCTGACAGCAAGCAAGAAATACTGAAACTATTACTAACAATGATGCAATATAATGAAGTGTGAGAGAAAATTATCATATGCAGAAGCTATAAATTTTATTCTCATGACTGATGCTCATCACTGCAGCTACAAATGCCACTTTATAATGTTTATATTATATAACTGATCAATAATTAATGAATATTTTTTTATTTTTAAAAATATCTACCAAATTATCGTTAAACGTTTGCATAATAATCTTATTAATATCATGCTTAAAACTATGATCCATTGTGTATGCCACAATCACACATGCACAAACCTCTAATTAAATCTCAATAAGTATATATACTCTAATCATAGATGATGACTGTCCATAGTCTGCATGGTGATATCACACAATTTCACACCTCTTTAACCCTCTAGTACCATCGCCATTATCTTCAGTATTGTTAGCATGGCGGCATAGGCAACAATGATGCACTCATTAATCTCCCCGCTGAAATATATATATGGCTGTACAATATGCATGGTTGATGATGTAGTGACATTAGCTGGAATGTACACTACTACCCAATCCTTTCACTGTACGTTTGCACCTCCTCCATCACTATAGCTAGTGCCAACTGGGGTCTCCATATAACTGTGGACTGCATGGGATACATGCATGTCTGCTGGATATTTAACATGCATTCCTAATATGATATTATCAATCTGTGTGGGGCAGATGAACCATATACTATCAACCATTCTTATTTAATTCTAATTTTTGTCCTTCTCTACTCATTCCAATTTCACTCCATCTCAACTGTACCATACATGATCATTATACTGGTAAATTTCCCTGATGCGGAGTGTCAGAGTGATGATAATAGCCCACATTACCAACAGTTTGAAGCAAATCTTTTGATCATTCAACTCAGTCTTACTCTCTGAAGAATAGTGTCTTAGTTCCACATGCACCAATAACATATGTGATGATATACTAAATGTATCACATTGTATCCATGCATAAGGTAGTACAAATTAATGAACTACATGCACCTACTACTATAATGAGCCACACCTACTAATAAATGAGCCACACCTATACTATAGGTATTTGATTAATGTACAGCATAAATATATAATTAATGTACAGCATAAGTATATAATTAATGTACATTAGGTGTATAATTAAAGGCAGATTTACATTATATTAAATGTAACGTTTACGTAATGTAAGCGAATACATGAGAAGAGTATACGAACCGTTAATGTATTCCTTATGTGTACGTTACGCATACGTAAACTTGCCTTTAGTACAGTAGGTATATTATATACAGCAAGTATGTGATTGATGTACAGTAGGTATGTTATTAATGTATAGGTATATTATCTGCAGGCCAGTGCAAGGCATGTTCAAAATCAGTAGTGAAACATGGTGTGATGTATTTCTTTGGAAGTTAGACTTCAGTGCCATGCAGTTTCTGTATCTGATTAGCGATAGCCAAATCAGTGAGAACATCATCAGATACCTCCATCAGCATTTCTCCATCAAACCTCTGATATATAGTATCTCTGATGATAAATATAGTAATAAATGAAAAAGATTTCTTTAGCTGTTATAGTATGTTCCATTGAATTTTGAGTTGGAGGGTGAGTAACAGTGAAAGGTTATGCGGAAAAAACAGTTAATATATGTACAGCTGCAATATTGATAGAGTAAAGATATATATTATTGACAACTAGTAGCTAAAGGTTAGTTGTGTCCTATACCCTCTGAAGTAAACTGATTATATCACCTTCATTGTTATGATAACACATGGAGTATGTTCCTGTTATGATAAGATAACAACTATTTTGTTAACCTATCTGCATATTGTTACAGCTATAATTCTATTTGTGACCTTCAAAAGAACTTGTTAAACTCATCTACACTATACTGATACTGAACCGACTAATAACGCATTTCAGTGTGATGTCTGCAGATCCAGCCAGTAACAATAAGAAATCCACTCCTAACTCATCAGGCATCTACTCCAAATATGTGATTATTGGAGCATCAGTGGTTGCTATATTAGTGGCTGCAGTGGTTATTGGTATAAAACACAAAACTGATTCTCAACAGGAACGTTCAGATCAGCCCCATCCAGATCAGGTCCATCCAAATCAGGCCCGTCCAAATCAGGCCCATCCAAATCAGGCCCATCTGGTAGATCAGGCCCATCCAGATGAGGCCCACCATGGTGCCTTGAGGAATATCTCAGTCACTGAGACAGAGCTCAATGGTGAGTACCATCCAGTCAATACTGATCGAGGTACTGATCAAATGGGTATTATATTTAACTTCATTGCCACTCAAACAAGCATTGAATTAAAGATCACTAACAGCAATGATGGAAGTACAGTTTTCTCAGCAACGCATTCCACGTCCACTGATATAACCTTGACAAATGTTAACTCAACAAGGTTTTTCCTCAGAGAGAAGCCGCCACAATTCATCAGCTCTGCAGACGTGGGATATAGAAAAAGTTCCAGCAACTATGATGACTATGTGATTCGTGATGAAGCAGATATTAACATGACAATGTATACTGCTTCCATAGGGGAGAAAAAAAAAGATGAAGAGATGTTTGAACTGGATAATGTAGGGATTGAAGAGATACGTCACTCTGTGATTACTGGATTAGCAATGAGTGATGAAGCTGTCCTCATTATCCAGGCTGCTCAATCACTTGGCCGTAGTTACAGTGGAACTCAATATCCTATTGCTATGAAGTTTTACACATTGGCAATGATTTTGGCTCATATTCGAGATGATCCCAATGTTGGTGAAAGTAAGGACAGTTCAACTACTATGAGGAGTAACCAGCAGATGGAAGGGGGAGTACACTGTAAGACATACAACACTGTTTGTCCCACTGAGGACTTATGCCCTTATAAAGCATATGGTAGCGATTGTTTTGGGATGGCTGGGCCTGATTGTCATTGTTGGCGGTTCATATGTGGTGATTGCTGTATTCACCAGTATAGCCGAACTCATGATTATTGCTGTTATGTTAAAGGGTTTTTGTCTTGGGATTGCCTTTCAGTTGTTTGGAAAATAGAGAAGGCATCGTGTGAAGACACTTTTCAATGCAATTAAACTTTTGCTAAATGTGCATGTGCACTGTGAAGCTTGTTTGTTGGTGTGACTGCTAATTACATTCATTAATTATACTAAGTACCAATAGCTAGAAGCCATAAACGATTGTATTTTGTTTTTGTTAATTTTTTGATAACCTGTTTTTTTAGAATAATTTTTTTACTCCACACATACACATACATGCACACCACAGCCATATAGATCTATACACACATTATGCTGTATATAGTCTATGTTAGAATGGAAATGACGAAATTCGACGTTAATAATTATTATGAGACTATATTACTGTAATAGTTATCATTAAAAAAATTAACTAACTTATCAGCAGTCAACTAAACAGGCTAACTTACCATCAGAATGAGTATGCATGCAGTCCTTGACTATGAGACCAACTATTACATCCATCTTAATAAGGTTGTGGGAGCAGGCCTGATGGATAAGAAGTATACAAATATAGAATCCTCTGTTGCTGACTGCATGCAAGACAAATACTGAAACTACAATGACATGCAACTGGCGTAATTAAACTCTAATTGTGTGGAAAAACGATAACAAAAAATCGTAACTTGACTCACATTATTGTAACTACTCTTTATCATTGTATCCATAACTAAAAAAAATTTTGTATTCAAAATAAAAGTATAGTGTATAATTAATACTATAATAATTTTAATATTCATTGTGCATGCAAATCACCCACAAACCACTAATTAAAGTATATGCCCTAACTATAGATTTAACAAATTAAATTAAGGTTTCGAAAATTTAATTATTATCATTTTGTTCTTAACTAATTAATATAGTTGTCATTGTTTTGACTGATTATATAAGGTTAATTGTAGTAAAGAAAATATTGGCAGGTAGCCAGATGACAACTGCCTTGTTAGTCTGCATGGTGACATCACACAATTTCTTGACTAGTTCCACACCTCTTTAACCTTTTAGAACCAGTGGTATTGTCTTCAGTACTACTAGCATGGTGGCATGGGCAACAATGATGCAATATGAACTCATTAATCTCCCTCCTGAAGTACGACTGTACAATAGGGTTGATGATGTAGTTCGTGTAAAAAATCAAATTGATTGTGATGTGAATGGGACCCGGTATCTTGTCCTGTCCAATAATGGTGCCAATTAATGCTGTCAGAATGCCCGGGATATATGCAATACCAGCCACAAACAATACTACAGTGAATACACCAATCACCTTCCTGTGCTGTATACTGTAGAAGTGGGTCTGATGGTTATTACCAATAGATGCTGCTAAGGACTCCATTCGTGATAGGTATTTTCTGGTGAAGCAATATGTCCATACAGTGGTTACGATAATGATGGCAATGAAGGCGAGTAAAATGGCCGCACAGAACAGCACGAAATCAGTATTGCCTGGCCAGACTGTACCACAATTAATAGCGTGCATATGGAAACCATACTGACCTAAGCCATAGAACGGGGTGGTGCTTAGTATAGCTGAGAATACCCAACAGTAAGCACATATCAGCCAGGCCAGCCAGGTCTTCATCACTCGTTTATAAACCATGGGCTTAACAATTAAGAGGAATCTATCGACAGATAGTGCACTAAGGAAGAATACTGTAAGGTAGAGTATGTTAGCAGACACAAACCCCACAAACTGGCACGATGCATGTCTCTGTTCCAGTGAGTTACCAAACACCCACTCTCCTGCTGCGGCAGCCACCATCTCCGGAGTTATATACAGCAGACTGAAGATCAGGTTATATATGATGAGGTTAGTCAAGAAGATGACTGATGGTTGCTGGAGGACTTTATAATTACACAGCGTCACGATAAGTACGAATGCATTAGTTGATAGAGCTAGCATCAGTTCTATACCAAGTATAACAGCTACAGCAGGTCCATTGATATCATCACTGACAGTGAAATTATCATTGATTTCCAGTAGAACTGATTCCATGAGTGCGGGCGGGCTGCTGGTTCTCTTAAGTGTTTAATTGTGGTAATCAGCAGCTCATCTATAGTGCACTTTTAAAGGTGCATATCATTGCTATGGCCTCTGTGTAATGCATATATGAATTATCCCACTTAAAAAAAAAACCATCCAGGAGTACTATTATAGTATACATGTATAGTTTTAGCTGCCAAAAGTTGCCAAAATTGGTCTAGTGCATGACTAAAGGGTTTTGGCAAAAGCAGACTACTAATAATCCATAATTATAGTATGATAGTAGATGATTGTACCCATTTAAAAGAAAACATAATGCACAGTGTATAATCGTTTTGCAAAATGATGTAATCATTTTATAAAATGATGTAATCATTTTATAAAATGATGTAATCATTTTCATATTATAATGGGCGTGACCAAAGGTAATTAAAATTAGCTACACCTTAAAACAATAACAATATAGTAAGTGCTCATTATAGGACAAATGTATGGCAGAAGTAACATATGTACAGTACATAAGAAAAAATATTATTATATTCATGATGGCTAAAATAATGTAACTGATGCACAAATTTTTAGAGCTCGATTCCCCTTAAAAGAGTATATGGTTACTATGGTAATTACTATCGTAGGATTAGTTTCACACTTTTAAATACCTTTTAGTAAATTGCACACATTTTAATACCTACAGCCAATTACACAAACTTTAATACCTATATGAAATGAAACAGAGAAAAACGGATCACATAATAAGAGAGATGAGGGGAAAGAGAGTAAAATATAATAGTAGGCAGGTTGAAAAGGAGCTAGAGCAACAATTAACATATGAGGACTGGGGATGATAGAGGGGGGGGGGGGAGGGCCCGGATAATCTGGGCTGGAGAGCACATCTGATAATCTGGGCTAACACCCACACAAATTAATACTTTCGTCTATTCACAGATTCATTTTGTATACATGCATGCATGCATGCATCATTATTACACATTCTAAGTAGGATCATTGGTTGATTAAAATATCTACATGTATGCTCAAACCGTTGCACCCGATTAGGAAACGCGCATGGATCAAATTAATCGAGAGAACTGAAAACGTTCTGGATTAAATTAGCAATAGGAAACAGAAGTATATTGCGTTTTATAATGACTACACACCCATTTCTTGTATTAATAATAGGATTACACGCCCCTTCTCTTTGGAATATAAATGGAGTAGATCTAGTCGAGGATCTAGTAGCTAGAAACCTTGCTGAACTCAGCTGAAGAGGTCGAAAGCTCCCTGTTCCAAGGCTGTGCAGCTGAATCTTGACCACTACGCAGTTGAGGAAGATCTGGACAGCGTGAGGTAAGCAATCACAGCTAGGATTGGGGATTTAAGGATGGATAACTCGAGGGATAACTAGACTAGAGTTGAATGCGAGGTTGAATGTTGAATAATGCTCATACCTACAGGCAATAGAAACAGAAGTATATTGCCTATAAGTTGATACCTATGGCTTAACTTTTAATGTACATAGCCTAGTGCATAATAGATTTAGATCTATGCATTGCCGGAGTGTGATTTGTATTGCACCGGCAATTCGCCAATATACCAATATGCATATATGATGATACCGTTAGAATACTGCAGATATACCGATACTGATTATACAGATATTACTATACCATTCATATTATTTTAATACATTTCAGTACTAGGCAATGTTGTTTAATTTCTACCACTATTCTGACGATTTAATATCACAATTGCTCCATTTTACTAATAATTAGTAGTGGTTATAAACATCTGCACTAAAATTAACTTAACTTAGTTACTGATACACTACCAATACAGCACACATTTGCAGATACATGTATATGTACGTCTGTACGACACTAAGTGTAATGTATGTGTGACCAACCCTCACTATAAGCCTTACGTACTGCATTTAGGTAAACCGAGTCAAACACTTTGCAATAACAGTGCCTTAAGTGTTAGATCATTCATGAATGATTATCGATGATTAATATGTTAGTACATTGAAGTATTGTGCTACAAATTGAGATATCAACAAGTTGTTACAAAGCCATATTTCGTTTATACTGGCTCAATCATGCCTAGCCTGTACGTATGGTTTCTAGTCTTGCATGTCAGTATCTTTCGATAAACAGAAAAGAGTCAGGCCATGCAACTTTAACATAGGTTTTGGACCACTAGTATTTGTGTAATATATAATGTTAATAATCAAGTCCAGTCACGTAAATTCATAGTCACATGATAATAAAGTAAATGTAGTTAAAGCTAAGATATAAGATTGTTATATAATGTTATTATTTTTCGTTACGTGATATCTTGTTATATTAAAGGATTTTGTTCACCAGATTTTTGTTAATTAAAGTTGACCAGACTCTTAATTTCGTTTACCAGTAGAGGGTGATAGGGCTGTACAGTATTGCCAAAATCATATAGTTCGGAATGGTATAGAAACAATAATACCTTGGTATTACTCTATACCTCAGTATGCCGCCTTTATTAGTACATATATTGTACATTGTACAACTAATGAAAGCTATCCAGGTGAAAAACTCAATTACTAAATGCTATTGCAGCTACTATGTATTGTGTGGCATGTCAGGTTATATAAGTGAAGCTCTATAGCCCAACCAATGTCATTAATGTAATGAGTGTTGATTATACGTCAGTATTATACAATATTGATAGTATAATACTATACTGACGGTACGATATTATATATTGACAGTATACTATATTGATCAGTGGTATTATATTGAGGTCGGAATGACGATATTATACCAAGATGCACGGTATACCATACCTCGGTGCAATTAATACCTCGGTATTATGGTATACCTCCATACATTACAGCCCTATAGACGATGTGTCATAAGACTATAAGCTGTGTAAAGATTTACTGATTAGACGTAGCCTGCTATGTACCTGATATACTGGTAAATACAGTTTAATGACAATTATGTAATCAGTTATGCTCATGTAGACAACCTTTATTGTCGTAACCATTGCCATGCATGGATATTGTAGTCTTGTTTTAGGTGGAAGTTGCACTTATTTTGTTGATACTCATGATATATACTTTGTGTGCATAGACATGTGTTTCGACAGAACTGTATGGTATAATCCACCTGATTTATATATGAATACTTACACTTACCATAAATATATTTCTGTTCGTTTTTGTTTTACAGACTGTACT
>JAYJLX010069049.1:0-27026 GCA_036873525.1 Chalinula nematifera | reverse complement strand
TAAATTCTGCGATTTCTCAAGAACCCGCAGAAAACGCAGAAATTAATACCCACAGAAATTTCCCGCTATACGGTAATTAACCTAATGTTAAGCTGTTTAATATGTAAAACACTGCAGTAGTACGTGTAACATATACGTACATGTAAATAGTACATACCATCACATACAACAATTGACCATGTTGCGATGGAAGTATCAAGAAGCAGCCATAAAAGTTTACACTCTACAGTGTATATATATGTGATCAATTTGTATACCTTTGCAGTTTCAGATAAATCTGATCCTTCCAGCTGCCTCATTGTTCAATCCACCGCCATCAGTGATGCATCCTACGGCAGCAGTGAATATAGCCACACAGCAAATGGTGAAGGCGACGATAATCTGGATGACAATCAGCGGATATTGTCGTCTTATGACGCCTGTGAGGAACTGGACACACCACAACATGAGGAGGGCACCATCGATAATACAGATGGAGGTGAATATTATCGAATCGATCTTGAACACACGCTGATTGAAAGCTCACAAGAAAGTCATCATACATATGAACAAGAACAACTGTTCAACTGCAGTGACATTCCAGAACAATACTTTAAAACTACTATGGCTGAACCACAAGATCTATTTTTACAGCGAATAGCAGCTGAAAACATTGGTATATATACCGACTCAATGAGCAATAGTGCTGTTCCCCATTATGGCAGCTACTCAGCTCCATACAATAAAATACGAAAGCACCAACCAACCCATTACCAAGTGTATCACCATAATCCCATGATGCGTTTACTGGAAGGTACTAATGATGTCGTACCTATCTATGATCGTTCCACACCTCGTCTGATCTACTCTAAGTCCAAAGGTTTGATCTCCTCCAAGTCCAAAGGTAATGATAAACCCTTATGAATAACTCATCCCCATTATATAGCCTTTTCATCCTTTAGTTGCTAATGAAGATGACTTTGATCTATCGATTCCTATTGGAGACAACGATAAAGTACTTGATTACATGACGAGCGTAAAGAAAGTACACAACTCATATGATGAATACATGGATCATATAGTGATGGGGACTAATGCTTGGATACAAATAGGTACAAGATTGTATACATTAGACACATATAAACACATAATATAATAATTTCAATCAAATTAACGGGTAATTGGCATAATTTTTTTTTCTAAATTTAAAGTATTTATGATTTTTACAATCTCCACCATCTTTAAATTTACTTCCTATTTGGAGGTGCAGTCAGGCGTGATGTCAATAAGCATAAAGAAATTCAATGTTTTAAAATGTGTGGTGGATTTCACCTATTTTTACAGCTTTCCTGCCTTAATGCAAGCAGCTTTTCACTGAAACTCGACAGAGACATTCCAACTGCTTATCCTTTCGAATGTCTTCTTTTAGCTGAATTTGCTCGATGAAAGCATTGGACTACATTTTTTTCCACATTATTTGATAGCATTCACAGTAAAATAAGCAACCATTTTAATTTCTGAGACTAAAGCCTATTGTATAGCCGGAAATATTTGCGGGGAATTTAATTTTGCGATTTGTGAATAAATGGGGAAACGCATGATTTAATTCCACAAATAAACGTAATGAACGTGCATGTGCACAAGTACACAGCTAATTAGCAAAATTAAAATCCGCAAATCGTAAATTTTAGGCAAAATTGCATAATTTTTTTGCCACAAATATTTTCGGCTATACGGTATTTTACAATATTACAAATGTACAGGAACATTAGCCAAGTGTTCATATTATATGGGTGATGTTTACTTCTTGTTTATACTTGAAATAGATTTTGAAATTGCAAACTACATGTATGTATCCAACAGCTACATGTACAACAATGGCAGAGATTTTTAAAAATGTACGAAAAATATAAAATACTAATGTCCATTCACATTCATTGCGCACCTTGAAATTGTGGCGAGCCATATACACATAGCTATCATAAAAAGAATGCTATGATATCACAATGGATTAGTTATTATAGTAGTATCAACAGAACAGCCTACTTGTAAGAATTCAATTTTAAATTGGTTTGTAGGTTTTATAAGTGTAAAGTGAACACATTACAAGTAATGTACTGTGGTGACAAAATATGCTTATATAGCCTCACTCCTTTCTCTTCCTGCCCTTCCCCCTCTCCCCTCCCCCTCCTCCCTCCCCCCCTCCCCCTCTTCCCTCCCCCTCTTCCCTCCCCCCTTCCCCTCCTCCCTCCCCCCTCCCTCCTCCCTCCTCCCCCCTCCCCCCTCCCCCCTCCCCTCCAATTTCTTCTAATATCTTCTTTCAGACAAGACATGTAAAGTATATGATAAAGATGATGCTGCTGAAGTCTTTATCAACGAAAGCGGCAAACATAGCCTTTGGATATTACCTCATCGATGAACATTTAAAAAATACTGGTGCTGCATGCATATAATAAAAAAAAAACTGTTTGTGTTACTTTATTAGGCTATAGTGTATTTAACTAGCTGAAACATTAAAGTATGTGCAGTTAATAACGCTACCTAAATACAATATATACATATACAACCCCTTATCATAATAAAATGAACCCTTGTAATGCTGCAATATAATTAAGATCTTGATTTTTGTACTTCTTTGCTTATCAAGAAAAACTAGGTCTGTTCATTTTGAGTCGGAAATTTACTCATTAATATTCATTGACATTGAGGCTGTGTAATAATTACTACATGGGGGGGGTGGTAGGTAGGCATACATGTACATGTACATGTACTTAATTAATTTTAGTTGCATATGTAATGAGTAACTCCTTAATATTAAATCATAATTATTTCTCTAGTAAATAACAAATAAATGACATTGCAACTATAATACACAACAGTCCTTAATGGTGTGTATAGCTCACCTGGCTCCTAAAGTAGTATGAGTATATAGGATAGATCAGAATACCACATAGATGATTGTACAGTCGCACATACACTTAGTAGGACATTTCCACTTCTGCTTTTTGCTATAAAAGGATAAAGAAACCTCAAATATGAGCTCATAGTACGTTAGCTATCAGCTAGGGAATCTTTTACAATAATAATTATAATGCACATCAAGTGATAAAAGTTGTGTATACCAATCAAGCTTAAATCACTTCCAAACTCTTCTAACTCTGAATTAGTCATTTAGAACAAAAGAGTTAATGATTATTTATGAAGACGCATTCACTAGTGTGCAAAATAGCTTAAAATATATTGTTAGCCTGCACAGTCAAGCACGCACATACACACATCATTGATGAACACCATACACTTTAAAAAACATAGCAAGCATACAATATAGCTTCTTCTAGAAGTAAGGATTCTTCACACTTAAACAACCAACAGAACTAAGGAAAGTTACAAATATGAAGTGAACTTGTAGAGCAGACCATCAGTTTCATTAGACATGACACCAGTATTTTCACACTAACAAAACTCACAATCACTAGTCCATCACAAGATGAAAGAGAATTCAAGTCTTCACCACATGTTTTAGAAATTCTAGGGCAATGCCAGGGCCAGTCTAGATGCCATCCAAGGCATTCCAAGCACGATCAAGCCAAGCATTGCCATCAGAGAGGCCATGACAAAAATTGTAAGTAGGCTAGGCATGACTGATATTTTTATTTACATGTGCTCAAGGGGCACAGTCTAAAAAAGATGGCGACCAGCAAAACTACCAATCAAAATACTCAAAGACCTTTGATCGTCTTAACCTTGCATGGCCATGTTTTAAAACATCCTTATATCGTGGAATTATCAACATCAAGCGCCTTCAATGGAGTGTTAATGAAGTTCTACTATCAAGTATCTACAGAAATTACGTGGTAACACACAAACTGAATACTATAACCCTCCACCCACGCTCGGGTTAATGACAGTAATCACCACCATTCATCACACAGTACATGCTGTAATACATATAGAATGGATAAAAGATTTTTATAGTAAAATACATTGTTTTTTTTATTAATACAAACAAAACTTGCTTCTAATCAACAATAAGAGTATTGGCACTCATCAGTATACAGTTATTATACATAATACAGTTGTCTGTATGTACACAGAAAACTTACACAAATGCAATTCCAAAACTATACATGAAACAAATCTTAAGCTAACACAATATTAATTGCAACCCTTAATCTAGCTGTAGTATAGATCTACAGCCATGTGTTTAGCTAAATCTTATAATCACTAAGGTATGACATACCAGTAATCATAATGCAACAGAAAATATCCTTGAGTTGACATTGAATGTCTCGTGTCTTCCATATGTTACGTAAGCATGTAAAACAGCTAGGATCCACGATAAACTGATTGACACTGTTACGGCAACTTTGGAACCTCTGACCATGGAACAAAAGACTAATATTCGTTGTTCAAACTTCTTCCACAAAGTATCCTATTGTTTTAATTTGCTACAGAATACAAAAAAGAAACAGTATTTAATGAGATACATCTTCAGTACACAGTTTAAATAGTAAATGATAAATACTATGACCCATGGGCTGGCCCATGCATTGAAAGGGAAAAGGTGTATGCAGCAGGTGCAACTGCACCGGCCTGCAGGTTCCATACAATACAAAACTGCCTCAGGCAATAATTTAAACTTGTTTTTTGTTTTAAATTAGCCTTTTTTTTGCTTAGAAAAAGTTGCGGAAAAATTTCGTTGATTACTTTAATATTAATCATATCCAATATGACAAAGATTTTCTCAGGGCTTCAATGTTGCCTATATAGGGCCCCATTTTACATTTGAGCAACCCTGGTTATGATATTTTGTGCAAGGAAAAAAATTCAAGCCATTAAATACAATCATTAAGTAGTTTAAAACACACAAGTTGCTGGCTGCATAGATGAATGGATGATGATCCTAGCTAGGATCTGATAAAATCATTATAACAACAACAGGTATCAAAATAACTATGAATTATTATGATAATACAAGTCACATGACTAGTTGGAGTATTTGACTATTTTGAAATTTTCCCTCCCCTAAGGCCCTAAGGCCTAAGCTTATTCAAGTCTTCTTGTCAGTTATCGACAGGGACAAGGACTGGGATCAAGGTCAGAGATTTTGCCAAGTATCTTAAAGGTCTTTTGTTTATGGAATATATACTTTTCATTACATAGTTTGAAAGGGAGAAGGCCATCAAATGTGAACTACATTCTAGGTTAGTAAAAGCTTCTCCATTTTGAAAAAAAAAATAATGATCAAGCAGCCCTGGCAAATTCCTTTAATATTGTAGGATGACACAAGTGCAGTCGTTGAATGATATTACAAATACTGTTTGCTCAGACAGTAAATCAAGTAGCAGTAAATGTAGTAACAAAAAGGCGTATCCTAGAAGTATTGAGGAATCTGAAACTGAAGTTGATTGTACTTTAGTAGTAGTAACTAATGTCAACATAACTGATAGATCAAATGCAAACAATATTTTGAACTTAGAAGAAATAGAGCTAGTAGTAATGAGATCATCTAGCAAAGCACCAGATATGAATCATTACTTCATTAAGCCTAAGCCCGCTCAAACAGTTTTTTATCCTTCTAATTCTAACATTGTGGTATAGGAACTAAATTTTTATTCGTTATAATATTATTATGCATATGAATGTATTATGACAATTTACAAGTACATGTATGCAAGTGCATTTTATTATATTGATCTACTTGAGTTGACAGGTGGGATACAAGGTCGTCAACAACAATTAATCATTGATAGTATGAAAAAAAAGCATTACTTAAACCAACAGCTAAAAATCCTCAACCCAGGACACTACCCCAACCAAACAAACATTGAGTGAGATCAATATAAAGGGAATACAAGTGAGCTGTACGCTATTACTTACTACATGTACTTTGGTACCCGCCCCTTTGCAGCAATAAAGGGTCTGACAAAAGCTGTACACTTCAGTAATCCATCCCAATGGAATCATTGGAATGCTAATTAGCATGGGCGATCGAGCGCCTAGATCACGTGAACCATAAATAGCTGCACAGTATAAACACTATACTTAGCCTGATTTTTGTTCGCTACTTTTGATAAACCATATATCAGACAACAATAGTGCTTAGCAACTGTGTAAAGACTAGTTAAAACAGCATATTAGGCTGACCGATCTACTTGCCCTCCATTTTGTTGCTTGTTCGTCGATCATTCTGGTCGGATTGTGTGACATACTAATCTGTTCACTTTGAGACGAATTCAGTGCACAGTTTTTGCTGGGCCCTTCCTCACTACAAAGGGGTAGGTACCAGACTAATTACTAACTATAGAGTATTATATAATGCAGAACATTTGCAAAAAAAAATTATGTTTCGTTTATGTTATGTGTACATGCAAGAAATAGACATTGTACACACAATTGTGCAAACTTTTCATTTTTTCGGAAACTAGCCAGACAACCATAGATAATCCATAATATAGCTACAAGGTTGTTAAAAGACCTCCATAAGTACGAGACATTACTGAGCAAAAAGAACAGTTACAGTTTCTTCTAGCACGTTCGTCAGCTATATGTTAAGTAAGCCTTTTGTTTCATTTACATTCAATATTCACTCGCTTTCAATTACATACAGTAACTTACATGTACATGTAGTATGTGCACGATTGAATTAAGTTATTAGTGCACTTCCTTTACGAAACAAAGTTTTATTTGCAATGTACTGCATATATGTATACTATGAATTAATTGTCATTAATTCGGTTCTATTATTTTCCAATAGAGTGCTGATCCAAGGGACTTAAAGGGTGTTGTATTTGATGCTGTGAGCCACTGGCTATGGGTTTTTTTCCTGTCTATAGTCAGGTTTTTTTCCCTGGGTAATCTGAGTGGTTACAGATCCCTAAATAACACACAAACTACACAACACAATCCAAGCATACAGCTATAGCTAACCACCAGTGTGGTGTCAGGTACCACGCCCCTTTCCTGTCTACAAATTGAAGAGAATGGCCCAAGACAATACAGCTTAGCATGAAGAACACAATTATTACTACACAATTTAAGGTGGCAGAGCAGAAAGTGATAAAATAAATATACAAATCAAAAAGCATAAAGCTTGTCATTTTATTATTGGCAACCATACATGCACACGTATTTTTTTATGAGTTTGATTTTATCAAATTGCAGATTCAAAAACTCCTTGAAAGCCTAGTGACATAACCAGTTTAGTAACATATCACCAGGTTTTTTCACTATGTTTATTTAATGTACCTATATTTGTAAGATAAACACATGATGTAAAAATAAACTTTGAAACTGTTTAAGCCACACCCATTTCCCTCCCACTGTACTGCCCACCTTAAATTCCTCAATGTATCAATTACCTAGCTCTTATAAGTTTCAAGGTTAAATGAATTTAATGAACAAAAACCAGTATTACATTGTATTGATTATTATAATGAACTCAGGGATAATGACACTAAAATGATAATCAACAATATAACTTAATTACTATAATTACTGCATGAAAATACGACCTCAACCCTAACCCCGAGATATCAGCCCAAAGCGAACAACGTATTTGAAACTGATTCACACTAATAAAGTTCCGAGCATGAAGTTCATACATGTACATCATCAGAAGAGCACTTAAGTATACCTGGTGAAATCAAAGGTACTCTGACTCAACCATAAAGTTAAACCCCTCGGATACATACGTGTACTGTAGCTACATAGCACCTGGTATATACACGCAATCATTAACAGTCTACACCACATATTTTACATGTACTCTGCCACAAATCAATTAACTTACCAGTATACAAATTAAAATTGATTCACTGGTACACAGCATACATGCAATAGCACTGTACATGTTTAACAGTATAATGATAAAATAAATTGATTTAACTTAATTAACTTTATACTATAATTTTTTTTTAATAACTATGAAAGGACCTCCCCATCCCAAATCATTAAAAGTTTAAAATAATTTTTTGCAATATAGACGAGAAGACCTCAGAAAAGACTGACAAAAATGTGAATGATTACTTGCCTATTTTAGAGTATTCATTATGTACGTGTTTGGTTGTTATAAAGGTATACTGAGACCAGTGGAGAAGACACTGCCTATGGAAGGAATTCAAGAGAAGGTAACTCTTGTTAACACTTGTACATTTCACACAAATATTCAGTTTATTAGCACCACAATGTCTCTATAGCACAGTGGATTGAGTAGAACTGTGGTTTGCAGTACAAATGAAAGTCAGCCTTCCTATATATGTACATAGAGTAGTGTCAATCTAGAGTCCCCAAAAGGAAGTCCATATTTTGCCCACTATAATTGAGTTTAGGGGTTGGGTTAGTGGATTAGTATACACTTTACATAAATGAAGTACTGTTGCCACAGGTTCGTTGCCAGGAAGAAAGAGGAGGTAAGGGGGAAACCTGATTCAACAGCTTTGGATTTAGCCTAATAATATTCCTTGTGTATAGGTGGTGTATAGGTGCTATAGCCAATCATATCTGCGATGACGAGACTGCCGAGACCGAAACAGGTTACGTCATCTACCCATATAATAGTTGGAGCATATTCATTTTTAGTTTGATATTTTATTTCTTTGCCATACAGACGTTGAATGGTGGAATACAGAAAGTGAGGAGTAAAGTTGTACATGTATAATTATAGTAGTTAATCAAAATTTAATAGTGTTTTTAACCTGCTGTTGCATTGCCTTTGTTGAGTTGAGCTGCATGCATGCGATAATCACATAGGTGCTACTCCTTTTGGATCTGTATATATATGAGATATCCAGCATTAAATGTTAACTTCTTTTTTTTTTGTCTGTTGGCAGCACTATTTATATCCTGGCTTTCCTGGAAGCTTTGGATGGTGTTCAGACGCATTTGTGATCATGAAACAGTTTCATCTGTGGACAAGAAAGAGATAGATGCCCGATACAATAATGTCTGCGGTGATGATGTTAAGATAATAAGTAAGACACAAACATACCATTAATAATACCCTTTATAACTACATGAACACACGCACACATACACAGAACAGCTAATGGATCAAATTACTACCAAAGAAACACATGCTGATGATGAAGTGACAGGAACAACTTCCGTGGAAATCATTCATAAAGGTATATACTAATAAAAATTTAAGCAAAGAAACTTCAAACTCACTGACACTCTTATATCACTAGCAGCTAATATCCAGTCCAGCACTGTTATTAGTCCCCATGACTCCATAATATCTGAATTACGACCGGGTGCAACCGAAGGGAGATTCACAGAAGACGAATTGGGCTATCGTCCATTCCCAAGTAACTATGAAATATATCCTCCACCAGAGGTTGAGCCTATAACTGAACAGGATGATGAGGTTGAGCCTGTAACGGAACAGGATGATGAGGAGGGCATGATTGTCGAGGAAGTTACTACTGTGGGGCAGCCGATTGAGTGGAGCCAACAAAGGCATTGTAATGATTTGATGCCTACAATCCCAGAAACTGAAGATACCACTACTGCCTTACCTAGGTGTAATGGAGGTAAATTTTAGCTTAGGATTCATGAGTATTGCATGTATTTAATCTTATAGTGGCTGAAAGGGAGGTGGAAAGGGATATTAATGGTCTACTAGCGATCGTCCCTAGTGGAAGCCATAAACACCAACAGAATGATGAAGATATGTTAGGGTATCAATCAATACCAAGACAAGAATCCAACTCCAGTCTGCCAAAGAAAGGTAAATATATAATAAGGTGATAGTTACATGCATATATACTTCAATTTGTTCGTGGTCCCTCACTAGTACCAGGGTATAACTAATATTGCTTACTTCCATCATAATTACACTATACCCTTAAACATTAATGTAGCAATGTATACTGCATGTATTAGTTTTAATGACACATACTAAATACAATACACAATGATATACATGTACATGTATAAGCATATACAAACTATATGTCAAAGACATACACTGTACACACATATTACTGCCTACTCACCCACCCTCAGACAAACCTTAGCTTAATCGACACTCATTGTAAGCAATATAGGTACACATCAAAGGGTTTGTGAATAGCCACAATTGGAAAGAGCTACTATTAGCAGTATTACATTGCTGTATTAACCCCCCCCCCCCCACCCCTCCTCCAACCCAATCCATCATGTGCACACAACTACAATAACTTATTGTGTTCATAGTTAGAGACAAGGAGACTGGTAAACAAGGCTATGTGGTTAAGAATGTTGAGAGACAAAAAAGAAGCCAATAGAAAATAATTATTCATAATATTCAAGTATACAATGCCTTTAGTATACAGTGTTCCCATATAATGTTGTGTAACTGCATAAGATTTGCTACACATGTACTGTAGATACAGGAAATAATATTTTCCTCTTATCTAGCTATAAATTACTCAGCAAATAATAGCATTTTGTATCATACACCATAGTGTTATGCATATACTATATGTATAATATTATGTATATACTGTATGCATAGTGTTATGTACATATTGAATGTATAGTGTTATGTACATACTCAGGGGTGCATTTAAGGGGGGCAGGAAGGGGCATTTGCCCCCCTTACAAGAGGTTTTGCCCCCTCTAGGATAAAAAAGTTTAACTCTAAACAAATGTGTACAAATACAGGAAACAATTGCTTTTATAATATATAATTCAAATTGAAAGTACATAATTCTTTTGTTCCATGTATATAAATCAGTTGAAGCAAGCATTACTTCAGCAACACTTTTTAACATTATAATACATTTTACAAGAGTCATAATTTTACATAAAGTTGGTTTGCCGCCCCTCCCCCCAGGAGAAATTTCTGGATACAACCCAGTATACTGTATGCATAATGTTATGTATATACTGTATGCATATGTATAATGTATGTATATACTGTATGTATAGTGTTATGTAAATATTGTATGTATAATAATTATGTACATGTACTGCAATTGTAAAGGCATAAGTGAGTGTATAACTTAAAAATTTACACTACATTTCTGTTTACTGCATTTTAGATGAAAGCTATGAGCAATTTAATGCCTCTTTCATGAAGATGATATGGGTGCTGCCCAGGAGGTGACTGGTGGATGGACCAAAAAAAATTAAACAAAAGACATAATTATAACTCATGTGATACTAAATATTAACTTAGTGTAGTGAAGTGATTACTGTTTTTCATCTTAGTAAATTCAATGGAATGGTTTAAATATACAAATAAAGTACACCATACGAGATTTGGGAGACTCAATAATTGGGTTACAAGACATGTATCCAATACAAAAATCAAAGATAGTAGCTAATTTATTGGAGTAATATAAGCATTGTGAGGGTGAATATAACAGTGATTTAGATAAATAATTGATGAGCAAGCATTGCCAAATAAGTAAATAAGGGTGTGGCATTTTAAGGCTAGTAGCTACCCAAATTATGGCTGTCTTTACACAAAATCAGCTCGTTACAAAAAGTACCGATCCCCAACCACAACACCACGATGGAACAGGAGAGGCCAGTAGAACTGCTATAGACCATTCTGAATCCTTCTACCAATCCAAGGAGATCAAACTATCCAGAGGACAGCAGACAATAAAAGCTGATGAAATAAACTCAAAAGAGGAAGCAGTTGATGTCCAGCACTATGAAACTAGCTTTAATAAAGTTTGTGTTATATGTGTAAACCCTATTCTTAATTCAGTAGTGTGTAGCAGTAATCTAAAGCAATGTACAAATATAGTAACAGAGGAAGAATGGATACAAGTAGGCAAGCAAGAACAGAATAATATTAAAGGCATTAATAAGATTATTGTCACACAACTAAGCAGTCCCCCAACGTAACTTTTAAAAGCCATTATAACAGTGAGATATTAAATACGAAAAAGAAAACAAGAAAACTGTCAGATCAGCAAATTTAAAAGCCTGTATCGATCAATCGATGAGTCGCACTCTTATTGAATTTGACCGTTATTAAACTATTTGGTGTGTTAAACAGCTTGACCATTATTTATATTCGATTATTACCCTCGTTCAACCATTTTATAGCATACATAACAATGGAATTAACTGGAAGGAAATATACATATACATTTGCATCTATATTATTTTCCCACACTTTATTTAAAACTATATTATTAAATAAAGTATAACATATTTGGTGTGCTCCTTAATTACAACTAGTACTGTATCAATTAGCATTACAATTTTTTTCGCTACTATATAATATAGTCCAATATACTAGCTGACACTATATAGTTATTTATTGTAATACTTATTCTTTTCGCTGCTATAATATATCAAATATACTAGCTGACACTATATATAGTTATTTATTGTAATACTTATTCTTTTTGCTGCTATAATATAGTCCAATATACTATTAGCTGACACTATATAATTATTTATTGTAATACATGTACTTATTCTTTTTGCTGCTATAATATAGTCCAATATACTAGCTGACATTATAATTATAATTATTTATTGTAATACTTATTCTTTAAATAAATCATCAGCCATTAATTATATTGTACAGTATTATGCACTTCCTGATGGGGCATCGTTTAAATCACAAATGTTTTACAGCAACAATATTCTTTCCTCCTGATTAAAATTTTAGTAGGATCCAGTACAATGTTGCTTATACTACTAAAACAAGTTAATACTAGTGTATCAAATAAACATTAATGTTGGCAGGAATAATAGTATTTGAGTGAAAAACATCATATGACTCTCAGATGACTTAATTGATTCCCATGACTGTTGCCATGACTACTCAGTCACATGATTGTACTTATTTTAATATTACGGAATATTTTTATAACCACTTTGTTTTTTGCTGGTAAAAAAATTACATCACTTAAAATTTTTTTTTACCACGTGTATTAAGCATTGCTCAATGCTCTATTTCTGAAATAGAATCATTATAAAAATGTAATGAGCAAATATAACTTTAGCTAGACTACCGATATCAATAATAATACACTGACAATATACCCAATACACCAATGATTATTTTATAGCAAGACGCAACAGAGGTATAATAGAGGAATATAAGTACATGAAGACATAGTGAACAATGCACAATATTTTATTGTATCATAAACAGTACGTAGAATAGGTACTGGCATTTAATCTATATTAAACATGATAACAATTGTGTCGATCGTCGGCTGTGTGTATGCAAGCATGTGCTGGTTTTATCCATGTGTACATGTAGGTCATGTTCACGTTTACATACATGCGTTATACGTTTCCTTGCATGTATGAAATGGGTCGACCACTGGAGATACAGTAGCATCATGTATACATAGACTATAAACATACAGACATGTTTGAATTATTCAATGTTTTTGTCAGTAAACAATCCAATATACTCATACATTTCAGAATTACAATAACCACTTGTATCCTCACTTCAAACAAAAAAATAACACAATACTACACAATACACACATGTATACACAGTACATAGTATAGGAAATACAATGTACACTGTACATGTACTGTGGGTTGCCATACATACTGTATGTGTACCAGACCATATTAAACCATTAAAATTTAATTTTAAGACAGCAATTATATTCATAGAAAAGCTTTCACCTTTAGGCGTAGCAGTGGCTTGGTGGACAATGGCTTCCGCATACTCTCACCAAAGACATCTGGAAAGCTAAAGTATAATACTAACCCCCTTGAAGATACTGCAAGCCCGTTAACTAAAGGTGTTAATAGAGAATTCGATATAACAAAAGGAACCATACTTCCTAAAGACAACCAAACTCCTCCAGAACTACAAACTAGTGATGCAAAAAAGCTGGTATACAATAGAAGCAGCTTATCACCAAACTTGTATAATACAGCACTTCTATGCTATAAACAACTCATCTTACAACAACCAGCAAGAATGGAAGCCAATGCTGCCAATACCTGAAACACAGCTTACTGAACCGTCAACAATAGTATGCCGAACGATTAGAAAGCCTTGTGTTGCAACTCCTTGGGTTAATGTGAGTGATAAGACTATAATGCATCCACTATCTGATGATAGAATGGACTATAAAACAATAATAATAAGAGGAATGGCTGATATCTTGTAAAGAAAATCAAGAGAACTATACCCAAGTCACCTGAGACATTGAATAAATTATGTATCGCTACTCTATGGATTTGAGCTATGAAACTAGCATTCCCTGATGCCTTTTCGCACTTGGCACTTAAAGAACTGGTAGGAAAAAAAAAGCACTTTATCATTCACCTTCAATATACACATGTACTACAGCTATTACACACACAACTACAAACTGTAAGAAGTACATGTACATACATGTAAGCAAAGAAGTTTCTTTCAAACGTATTAGCATAATATAGTGTTGTTTATTGTGTATAATAACGTACTGATCCATATGTTTTTTTTTTTTGGTATTCAAAATTTCACTAATTATCCACCATACATTCTCAGGAAAACTGAGTTGTACATATCACTATAGTATAAGGCGGCTATACTACACAAGATACAGCTAATTTCCAAACAGGAAATAATTTTACACTATAGCATAGGGCAAACCATCAAACTCATTGGTACACATACTATTTACTTAGAGTCCAAATATCACTGTACTGTATACTACATGTACACTGTATAACCACATGATAATAACATCAAGTAAGAATTATTGTACACATTTATAATCAGTCAGTACATGTACATACACAGTATAGTAGTATATACATGTACTGTAACTCACAATATAGGCTGGATGTGGATGTACATCAAGGTTGACCACTAATGACAGCAACATCTTATAACTGACTGGTCAGATTAACAAGCCTGTAAAATCAAAAACACTTACTCAATACATGTCAAAACGAAGGATCAGCAATACCATTGCAATGAATTACAATGCAATATGCTATTACATTAATGGCTATAAAACGGTTTTGCATTCTGTTCTAGTAAAACACACCTGGACACAAAACCTGATGCACTCATCAGACGTAATCATTACTGTATGCACACTGTATACAGAGTAAGCATACCTGCATGTATGCTGCTGTTTCAAACATAACAAATTATTCAATACAATACTTACTCTTCTCCTACACATACACAAAGCTGCACATTATGTACACACGTCAAAAGAAGGCTACTTTTATGTGCAGCATGAAAAATGCTTACACCTATAGATGTCAGTTTGATTTTTAATCAGCATACTGTACTGCTATGTTGTATAATGAATGCAAAGATATTTAAATACAAGGTTGAAACATTCAGGGAATGCTGATAACGCTATGGGTGAATCACACAGGCTATGTTACATCCAAAAGTACACAGCTGACAACTACACCACATAAAGTTAAACCAAATCCAACTTTTACATTTTGCACTAGTTAATATTATTCACTTATGGTGGCAACCTAGCCAGTGTGAATGAGGCTTTGGCCATAGATATTATAGCAAGTCGTAGGGATTGGAAACAGAAGTATGGCAGAAAATATTTAACACGCGGTTGTATACCTTTCTATGTACATGAGACGCGATTATGCTAGCTGCACTTCATGACAATAGAACTACATAAGCCAATACATACATGTACTGTAGCAAAAAGAGCTTGAGAGATTTCAGGGTTTACTAAGGGTAAAGAGGAAGCACTTTCCATCACAGTAATACCAAATAAGAGTTTTTACGAAGAAAAATGGGTCAAAAATTTCACTAAAAGTCTATGCAATACCAAAGTGAACAGCTGTGTATAACCTTTCACTCAGAACAAATAAACAACTTGATTACTTTGACTAAAAATATGATAAGGTTAAATTCAGAGATGGGAAAACTGATGCTAAGTGTCTTTATATAAACTATTACCATTAACTCTTTTGAAAAAAAAATCAGTCCATTTCCTTGCGTACCTTTAACATTTTATACTTTTTTTCAATCTGAGACTTTTCTCAATCGGAATCTGAGGCTTTTTTATGCTGAAAAAATTCATCAAACATTGCTTTGTGGAAAATGCGTAACGATCAAGAAAACCATTAATTAAGTTTTATGCCAGCGTTCTTGTATTTGGAGTCCTCTCATCTGCTTGCTTCTTCTATTGTTTAATGTATTAGTTAAATTAGAAATAGGAATATTTTCTATGCCACTTCCATTTTCAATCCCTACAAAGTACTATAATGTCTAGGCTTAGGCAGACAGACATATGGACACCAAACAAGATAACTAATGACCTCATCAAACAAAGAAAGTTTATACAAAGGCTAATTTGGAATACTAATACTTCAAGCAAATTGAAAACCTCAACTATGCACAGGCTCAGACAATTGCAACTTGTAGAATGAATTATATATACCAAAAATTAATGAGTCATGTGCTTAGCAGAGGGAGTTTGAGATTATTGCTGTGCTAAGCAGAGTGATCATGCTGTGCTGAGTCATAGCCTAAACATAGTACAAGATTATTAGTGACATCATCTTGTACTATTTATAGAATACAAACCATGTGAGAGGTCAAAGTGCATGTTAGTTATTCCAGATATAAAGTGCTGATTCAGCTAAATGTGTTTGAGCTAGCTTTAGCTTTTGAGACTATACTTACAATGTACATGTATATTAGAGTTATAGCTTGCACTCTATGATAAAACATGTAATGTTGCCATTATTGTAATGGAATGATTTCAGTTATGTGGATATAGTTCCTAATTAGCCACACACTTCCTTCATGTATTTTATCATCAACCCTCCAATTGATTAAGTCAAGCAGATTTTGGAGCTAAATTGCATTTTCAGAGCTACATGTAAGCTAAAAGCTTATAAATGTAGTGAAGAAGTACACATGATTTTTGTTTGCTAAATGGCAACTTAAGGATCTTGCATCTCGTTTTCTACAGTGAGTTACACAACGTAATCACACTGGAGTCTGTCTAGTGCATGAAACTTGAATGTGATATGACTTCCTACTTGCACATGTGATTCCTACTTATATATGTGATGGTATGACTTCCTTATGCCTCTATCACTGAATAAGGACATTTTAGAGAAGCTTATTTGAATTCCTTGAATAATTTTAAAAGCCTTTGTTTACTGCTATGAAGTCAAACTGTATTTACTCTGTTATTAAGGCTCATTTACAAAGACTATGTGTACATGTATGTGATGAAATGCAATCATACAAATTTTTTTTTTACTTTATTTAATTCAACCTGAGCGTGGGCGGAGGGCTATAGTGGTTGGTACGTGTGTCTGTGTGCTATCACAAAATCTCTGTGGATACTAAATGGTAACACTTCACTGACACTCTATTGCACTGACACTTCATTGCATTGCATTATTTAAAGGATTTTTGAAAACACAGTGGACTAAAAATATGTACTTATATAGGGTTTGTTGGATTTTGAAGTTAATAAAGATCTTCGAGAATTCCAATCAATAGTTTCGCTGATCGCCATCTTTTTTCACATGTAAAATTTGCTACCCATGCATGCCTAGTTTTTATTTTGATCATGGCCTCTAAGTAAAGTGAGTATAGAGCCCATAATCAATAACATTGATTATGCCTCGCCAATAGCTTTTACTCACTTAGTAGTAAGCCAGTAAAAAAGCCATCAGAGAGGCCATAATCAAAGATATAAGTTGGCGTGACTGACCAATTTTGCAACATTTGCTCAAAATTTCAACCACAATTTATTTTGATCAGTGTTAACTTTGACTTTAAGCATTTTAAACTTGTTGTTTAGTTGGTTCATGAAAACTAGGTGACTAAAATAAGTTTCTAGAATTAAACAAGTCAAATACACTCAAAGTCAAAGTGAGTCACAATTACACTAAGTAGCAGCTGAGTAAAAATATAACCTACTTACAAACTATCAATGATGCAAGCAGAATGGATCTGCAATATTCTGCATCACTAGGCTCTACTGGATGAAGGTGGGACTCACACAGAAATACTGCCGTAACCATATATCTGTTGGATTCCACTAAACTTATGAGCAGCATCCTTTTTGATGACTGGCTACTAACTCCACTTGCACAAATATTGTGCTATACCCTATCAGTTATATAATAAAGTAGACTATATTATACACATGTAATACATAATATAAAACTATGTAACATTGTGGGCATGGCTAACAGCCTATGGGATACCAGCATGGTCTATACAACAAAGATATCAATTAATACAGTGCATAATAATTATTACCATACCCATTATGTATCAACTGCGACAGAGAAACAGCTGGTGAGAATAGTCTTGAAGGGTCTTGGACAACAAGCCCCAGCACCTATTGAAGAGGTCAGTTCTGACAACTACTGGTAAAGTCCTGATATATTCTTATGTAACTGTTCTAAAGGATTCCTCTGCAGCCAGATAGTGTACCTGTAGATTGATCATATGATATACCAGTTCAGTAGTACCACATGTTAATCACATGGCCATATTTTTAATAATTACCAAAAATGTACAAACTTACAATGACACACACCCACTTACATGTATGTAGTAACTGCTACATGTACATGTGATGGTATGATTTTCTCATGCACATATCACTGAATAAGGACATTTACACATATTGGTAGCCAATAGCTTAGAAAAGCTCATTTAAATTTCTTGTGAACTCTTAAGGCCTTTTCACACTACAGCACTTTCTGAAGCGCTTCAAGGCGCATTGATTCGCTTTGCGTAATGATGCGCATTGATTCGCTTTGATCGCGTTCACACTACACAATATTACACAAAATAATTAACCATTGAAGGGTGGGGCCCAAGAAAATGGCTTCGAGCACATTGCGTTTCTGAACTTGTTTCTCACAAAGAATTCCAAGCCAAAACCCTCACAATTTGTTCTAAGATGGTTGTTAAAGCTATCCTGTAAGTTACAAACCAAGTAGAAAAGCCTGTGGTTCGATCGAACGGTGTATATACTCAAACTCGAAAAAAAATGCTTACCTCGTTCAAGCGAGTGCTTTATAACAGCTAAAAAGTACACCAGAAGATGAACACTTGGCTTTTCTTCACTTGTAGACATAACTAAGGGCTTCTGGCATTGAAAGAATAGCTAAAATTGAGTTTTTTTGCCTCACCAAGGCACTTTGATGCGCATTGATCCACCTCCAGAGGTGAATTGTGTGTGATGCGCATCGAAGCGCCTTAATTTAATTTTCTAAGTTGCAGTGTGAACGCGATCAAGGCGCTTTGGTGCGCATCAAAGCACCTTGAAAGTGCCAGTGTGAAAAGGCCTTTAAATGGTTTTACTTATACTGCTATGAAGCCGAACTGTATTGATTTTGTGATTAAGGCTTATTTATACATGGTACACAAAGACTACGCGACACAACCATACAAAAACTGTGAATCCTGTTTTTTTATTCAAGTTGTTCAGAGAGGACTGAGGTGAACAACTTGAATAAAAAACAGGATTCACAGTTACACAGACACAATTAACAGTCATATCAAGCTAAAGGTAATAATACGGAGTTGACACCTATTGTAATATCATGCTAATATCGCTAATGCACCGAGGTCAAATTAATATAAAACTAGCTCTAAGTGTACCATTTAGTTTAACACCTACAGCTCTAATTTAAACAGTACCTATAAAATAATTGGGTTGGCAAGTATATATAGTACTATTGGCAGTTATATACATGTACATACAATGGAGTTTAATTTCAAGTTTTGATTGGCAAGATTTCACTACTTTCAGAGTTGCTTCACATTAGGTAAAAGGGTAGGATATTATGATCTGGTTTCCTACAAGAAGCCATCATAAATACAACCATAAAATAAATGATCAGTAAAATTATTGACTATTAATTGTGGGTGTAGTCAAATATGACATCATCAGAAAAAATGGCCTTAGTAAAGGATGAGTCAAGCTTTCTTACGCTAAAAGAGGTTAAATCTCTCCCAGCTACCCAACCACAAGATGGGCTGGACACTAAGGATACCGGAATAGATTACCCCGATGTACCTGGAAAAGCCCCAAGGTCAACAGAACACAATTCAACTAAAACACATGAAGGAATAAAGGAAGGCAAGGAGAAAAAACCTAAACGTAGCTCAAAAACTATAGAAATGGTATATCATGTAAATTGTTATAATTGTGACTACTTAGCTGGAGTCTATGTTACAAGTAATTTACCAGCTATCGATGAATGTGGACTCATTATACCAGAAATTGAAAAAAACTTTAACAAGTCATCGACCCAATTGTGCCTAACAATTAGTAAACCTTACCTCACCACAAATGGCTTAAATTATTGTGACGAGAGCCAGTATGCCCCTTGGGATAACGACTGTGCCAATAAGACAATTAAGGATACACTAACTGAATTATCCGATGATAAAATAAACTATGAACCAATGACTACTGGAAGAAGAATGGCTGAAATCTTATAAACTAATCACCGAAATCAAAAAGAAAAAAAGTACTTGCCAGTTACTTAAACTGAAACTAACAGTTTTCCATATCCTGTTATTGACTGAATAGGCAGATACATGTGTATGTTATACTAACTACATGTACCATAATCACCTTACAAAGGTAAGGTGTAAGTAAAAATCTCTTTCAAAAACTTTATTCGCATGTCCTTTGCAACATTAAATTAATGTAATATTGTTTTTGTATAATAATTAACTTAACTGATCTTATTTTTAGTGTAAATGGTAGTATTTACTTATGTATATAGCTATAATCATATCTTTACATTTTTAACTCTGCCTGATCATAATTATTTTTAGATGCTTATTTATCTTATTTTGCTATAAATATTATTACTATTTGTATTATTAATAATTGGTTGATTACAGTTACAAACTTTTGCTTCCATCTAATAATGAAGCATAAATATTGTGTCATAAACAAATTTTCTTTCTAGTTTCCCATTGTGTTACACTGTTACATGACCAGCCAATGGTTAAACAAAAATGTAGTGTCCATGTATTATTGGATTACACTAGGTTAATTGTTACATATGTACAATATGAAAATAACACAACGTGGCATGAACAATAAGACCCTTTGACACTTGTCTTACATGAGTTTTTAGCATAGCCACTATAATTATTGCAATTCTGGATTTAACCTTTCAAAGATCAAAAAAATGTAAAGCCTATAGTTCACAGTATGACGCTAGCAGGACATTACGCTGACACTGGTATAGAATCCGATAGTCTGTTCCAATGTAAATGCAGCGTAAAAAGATCATGTAAATGTTCAATTTACGTAATACTGTGAACCAGGCTTAAGGTAAGGTTTACATGTAGTTGGGCCAACAATCCTAGCCAAAACCTTGAGTGCTACAGATATGACTATATAGTGTAACATAAGTTACACATATTGCATACAGAGTATAATTCCTGTGTTCCATTACATTGCATACATATGCTAGTGATAAAGGCATGAATCATTACACATCTGTAAAACAAGTTGAAAAATGCTTCTGCTAAAAGTAAAAATCTTTGCAGAAAAAAAGCTTTGTCAATAATAAAAGAGTTTAGGGAGAATTCAGGCTAAGTTTCCAGACATATGGATACCAATAAATATAAACTGTTGACCTCATCAATGTAAATAGCTTTTACAAAGGCTATACATCTATCCAAATTGAAAACCACAGATTTTAAGCAAGCGTTTCTAACTAAAGCCAATATCTGCAAAACATACATAAATCATGAATAGGCAATAGGGACTTAGGGAGACTAAGGTTACTTGCATACAATCACTTTTGGTTGCGTAACAATATACCTGCATCATCATTACCACATCATGTTGTAACTATTACATCATTATGACATAATACTATTAATAGTCCACAATGTTGAAGATAAAGGTAATAGTACAATGTATTAAGCACTATGTCATAATTCCAATACCATTATGATTTCTGTAAACTTCTGGTTGAATATGGAACATCAATTAGTTTTGGTAAAAATGTAAGCACTAATAATAATGATTCATAATATGCTACATGTAAGTACAAAAAGTGCGTGGGCGTAATTAATTTTACATGAATATCTAATGAGCAAACATTAACTCAACGTTAACAGACTTTAGTAGCATAGCAATGCTTTCAAGCATCAAAGATGATTAACATAAAATGCTTTATTTTGTGTCTTTGCCTGGCTTTCTGTAAGACTCTAAATTCCCTTTCTTTAATTCACTTAAGAGTGGACTTGATACACAAACATAAAGTGATATAAAGTACATACATTTATGTATAATTCAACAACATATATTTAGATGCTATCATACACCACTGACAAATGCATAAGCATAGGTACAGCAAGGTTAGTCATCTTATCAACAATTGTATGATAAACTCACAAAATTGCGATAAGCATCACGCTTACGTTGTTCTGTTAGAAGTAGAGCTCCAAGAAATATACACTTGTAGTATTACCATCAGCAGCCAAACTACATTGCAACAACATAACGACAGGAACAGACAATACAGACCTATAGAGAGGCAGTTAAACAAACACGAATGGAGTCAATAGACAAGGAGAGTGAAGTCAGCATAGAGGTTCAGTTCAAACCAACAACAGAACCACTCAGACAAAAAAAAATCACACTGTTTACTTGAACACATACAAAATACACAATTCCAGCAAAAGCCACAGTTATGCTACAAAACAAAGTATAAACCAGAGCCATTAGAGTTTGTTTAAACATCATATAGCCCATGGAGGGCATTAGAGCAAACTCATGGTAGTATATACTGATTGCATAAACATATCAACTGCACAACATATCTGCATGTAGCTAAATACAATACCATATAATTTGAATGGAACTATACCTGCAAGATTTCTTCAGCACTTGCATGGGTTACAGCATTTGCATGGGTTAGTATATTGTACCTCCACACATGGAGCTGCCAGAATTACAAAATATTGGCTGTACAGTCTGCTCTGCTATAATCATGACATAATCATAAATCACGAGACACACACAGTATGTACAAAAATACGAAGTCTCTGCCTAACCTTATACACTTAAACAATCCAGTCGATCATGCAAGCCTTGCAGTAACTGATTTATTTGCTGTAAAGAAAATGATGATGCAAGTTATAGTATATTATTACAATACTAGACTCCACCCACCCACCTTGTTTACTAAACATGAACTGTATAAAATTACATCACACCACACCTGGACATAAACAAAATAAGTAAATTTACAAAAATAGATATTTAACATTTGATGATCAGAATCATCAGATACCAGCACGTTCAGCAGTAAGGCCTGCACAACAGTGACTACATCTGATCAACCCTTGTTGTGTTCCTCAGCAGTACAACTGTTAACCTGGTTAGGCATTACAGTACAACTAATTGTATGCATGAATGCCTTAAGCACAAAATACACAATGCAACTTTTGTTGCACGCAACTTGTAAATTTTGTTGCATGCAACAAAGAATAATGGAATTTAATGATATTCATTGCTATTGCAACTGTTGCACAAATCGGAACCAGTTTCTATTTAGTGAGACATATTGCATGCAATGAAATTCCATGCAACAAGTTGTATTAAGTAGCATAGTGTAGTGAAACATATTGTATAGTGATTACACAAGTACCATTTATACCGTATAATGTTATACAAGCAAAAGCACAACTCCTTCAGATGTACATGTAATAAATCCTTCACAATAACGGTATATCGAATATTTCATCATCCATAAGGATAAAAACAGAGCGTGTAAACTTGAATACTTTATTTGTTATAATTGGGATTTCTTCTTTTATGAATGCCCTCAGATTCCAGGAAATGGTCTATTTTACACTCAAAATTTCAAAAATTTCATGAGGGATAATACCCCCAGACAAATCTAATAGGTTGTGCCAAAAGGCAAGAAAAAAAACTGAGCCCTTCAACTTGGCCCATCCAACAACAGGTCCTGAATCCAAACATTTCAAACCAAAATTACATTTATCTGTTACTCATTTTATAATGTAAAGGAGTGGTTTAACATAGTGAGTGCCTGGTAGAACAAAGTTAATAATCATGTTTTAAGTCAAAAGTTCCTTAAATCATTAATTACTCCTGAATGGGGACAGAAAACAGCACATGAGCTCATATACTAGCACAGTGTATTACTGCAGCTCATGTAGTGCTTAATATGCCTCCATTCATGAATAGTAATGAGTTAAGAATTCTTGACTCTAGAATGTGACCTTTAGCTCATACTTACCAGGCACTTGCCATGCTAAACTGCTGCTCATTTGCATGCATGGCGGATAAAGGTGTAGTTTCCAGGCTGCTAACTTGGCTGATGACACTCATTTCCTACTTATTAAAGTTACATTCACTTTCAACTAATTTACATGTATTAATACACTAATTATAACCATTAATTAATTTAATTATTTTTATAGAAAATGTTTTAAAAGTTGTAACAAATATAATAACATGAGTACATTTCAGTGGTGTAGTCTTGAATAATAATGTAAACATTAGCAAATGTCCAAACATTCTTTTTTACTATTATGATAGGATTTTCTAATCATACAACTATGTTTGTGTGTGTGTGTGTTGGTGTGTGTGTGTGTGTGTGTGTGTGTGTGTGTTTTACTGTGTATCATTGTGTGTGTGCCTGTTTCATGTGTAGTTGTTTCTGCTTTTACGGCAAGTTAGTTTCCTAAACTTCTTCTTCATGCACAATTTTATGAATTTGCTACGATTAAGGGACCTGCCAATACGCAAAGGATTATACAGTAAATAATACTACAATCTAATATACACAAAGGGTATATAGCAGAGGAGGTAGGACACAATTAACCTTTAGCCACTAATTGTGAACTTTTAATTGCATTCTTCTACACATGTATACTGAACATCCATACTAATAAACAATGTAACAAAATGAGTATTAAACCCCTGCAGTTATACACTAATTACATACACCCAACACAAATACCATAAAAAAATTGATAAATTATTATGCAAGACTCCGCTTTATGTGCACCTCATTTATAAGTGCTCATTACCATACTGACAACTCTCTAAACAACATGCTTGTGGCCTGTATATGTGTGCATTTAAGCACATTCTGTAACTTTGCAAAAATAAAAATTAATCATTTGTAATTTACATCGTAAACAGTGCCAAATGTCAAATTAATGAAAATCTTACCAAATTGATCCACTATATTTACATGTATACTAAGTAAGTGCATTGTAAATGAAAAAAAAAATATACAGATCTTTGAAAAACTCTTTTAATGCGGGGCATACTTGGAATCATTTAATTGGGGGGCTGAGGACTCCTAAGCATAGTCTTGCTAGCCAGACCCTTTCCTCTGCCTACTGTCATTTGGGTGGACAGCTACGGAAGGATCTGGTACATTGCATGTACCAACTTCGTTCTTACGGCAGAAAATTGACGTGACCAATCAAAATTGTTTATTTGCATGATGCAACGCCTATCTAATGTTTAACTCGGTGCTGCCCATTGTGAATTCTGACACTTATTTTCTTAATTTTTGCTGACCTCACAAGAACAAAGTCAATACACGCAGTGTACCAGACCCTTCCATAGCCATCCACCCAAATGACAGTATAGGCAGAGGAAAGGGTCTAGCTAGCGAGACTATCCTAAGCATGCAAATTAACCCATACACTATATGGCATTTATTCAAAGCAAACTAATCATTACTTTACAATACTACACTACACAGCAGAAAGAACCAAACTTTATTATATGCTTGATTTAGACCCCCCCCCCCCCCACTTCGAAGTTGGGGGGTGGGGCTTCAGCCCCCTCTGCCCCCTGTTCCTATTCCACTCAGCTGGGTTGTGATTGTAATTATCTAACAGCAATTATTAACAGTACAGTAATCCACAATCACGAAGAAAATTATACAGTTATAGATGTGCTTGAATAAAATCGAACAGTGTACTGATGCTTAAGTTGGGGGGGGGCTCAGCCCCCCTAACTTCAAAGTTGGGTGGGCTGAAGCCCCCGTTGCCCCCCCCTGTTCTTACCCCACTACTTGGAATCCTGCGTAACAATGAACCCATGAAATAACACAAAATATAACAAAAATATTCAGGTATGCACTAAGCTGGAGTCCTACATGCCTAACAAAACACATAGTAGGCCATTATAGAAGAGCTCCTAGAGTATTTAGACTGACCTTCTAGATGTAACCATTTGGGTTAGATTGTGTTTCACCATCAAGGAAACATTTCTAATCAATTTCTTTGATACTTCTCCAAGTTTCCGTTTCTTTAAAGGATAAATGTCGTCTAATATATCCCTACCATCACATTTTCTACTCTTTACAGCGGATATCGTCTTCACAAGACTGTCTTATACTTTTTATTCAAATAAGCACCAAAAACACCTTTTCCCTATGATGTAATACAGATTAATGTTATACTCAACTTTTTGTTTTGTTTAATGTTTCGTAATATGTACAAAATATGTATAATTAAATCCATGTATAATGTTTATATTATGTTAATACTGTATTGTTATGCATAATGCTTGTTGATTACCATTTCCTTACAATTTCCTTGAGAACATCGTTTTCATGTGTTAACTTCCAGTACTGTCTATATGCCTCTACAAAATGACAACGAATCACAATTATATACCTACATACAGTACAGTGTCATTTTGTAATAACAAATGAACACACCTTTAATGTCTGACGGACACTCTTTGATGTCCACCTGCATATAGAAGGGTTAAGTAATACATTACATCAGTTTATGCAAAATAACAACTATGCACACAAGGGGAGGAGAGATGGGGGATGGGGGAGGGGGGTGGGGGGGGAGAGGGGGGATACATCATGAGTGGGTGGTGAATCTTTGTATACATTTCATTTTCTATTCTAAAACTACCTTAATACTTGGGGTCATAATAGTCAGGTTTGCATGCGCTACAAGTTAGTACAGCACTAAGTTAAGTGTATTAATGTACTGCATATTAAAAAGTTTTGTATACAAGGTACACACATTACAATATGTAGAATAAATTTGTTCAGTTATACCACATGAATAGTTTGGTGAGAAACCCAAAACATAAGCTAGTGTAGAC
>JAYJLX010068939.1:0-27075 GCA_036873525.1 Chalinula nematifera | reverse complement strand
CATGAAGCTGCGAGAGGGCGAGGTTGTTTTGCACGACTTGCGGCCAGCAAAAAACGCGCCAATGGTTTGGCTGCTCAATAGCCGGGTCGGTTGCGTGTTGTTTTTTTCCACACGCTCGCCGCCTTTTCTGTTATCTCTGTAAAAACAGAGAGTTATCCGCTGGAGACGGGAGAAAAGCGGAAAGCGGCTAGGGTTTGAAAAGCAAAAAATCGTTTTAGGGTAGCAATACCCGCTTTATCCATTTCATAGGGAGGAATTGGTTTTTGCCATGAGCGAAACTGGCATTATTTTCCATGCGCCGCCGTTTGGGGTATGGCGAGCGTTCTCTTGCTTGTCCACCGGGCAAGCATGGCGCGGCCCGTCAACGCGCTAGGCAACAGGCGAAGGGGGCTTAATCATGTTTGCTGGACGGAACATCAGCGCCGTTTTTGGCAGATTTGTTGAGGAATTGCCCACGCCTGAGAAGGCGAAGGCGTTTGACGCCAAAAACGGAAAACGCGTCCGGGTGCCGCATGCGGCCTACGTGCATGAAACGGGGGAGTTTGTGCAACTCAACTGCTGCCTGTCGCCGTGGTGCGACAACTTCGGCAAACCCGCTCTGACGGGGACGGGCGGCAATACGCGGTTGGCTGATGGTTACGAGGTTGATGTCAGACCGAAAGGCGGAAAGGCGCATAATCCCGATATACGCATTGTGCGGTGCATTCACTGCAAAAAGTACACAGACATCCGCTCCAATCGGAGCGTGGCGGAATTGATGTGCCAGTTCACGCGCAAATACGCGCCCGCGCTTTTTTGCGAGAGATGCTCGGCCGAGGGCTTGCAGGCGGATGGAACGCAGAACTATGAATGGTCCTACGCCACTCCAGTCCCGTCCAAGCATTTTACGAAAGGCGGCTCTGTCAAATCCGGCGCGGCGCGGATGAAATGCCGGCGCTGCAAAAAGACGATGAATATTCCGCGGTATGAATACCTGCGCGGCATCGGCGGTTTGGCGAAGAATCCGATGCTGCATCTGGAAGATATGCACACTGCAATGTTTCTGACGGTGTCTCAATTCAGACGCTCGCATCTCGTCACGGACGCCTGGCTTCCCGCTGTGGAGGATTTGGACGGGAAACCGGAGAATCCTCGCGCGGGACGACGGTATTACAGTTCGCTTGCCAGATGCCATTATCTGGCCGTGGAGTGGCTGTCGCATTACAACAATCAGATTCGCTACGGTGCTGCTGATTTGAAAAAGGCGGGGCAGGCGGCGGCGGACAGCGTTCGGACGGGGAAAGAGGAGGAGAACAAGCGCAAGAAAAGGAAAAAAGCGCGACAGTACCCCGCGATTGTGGGTGGCGAGGAAGACGATGGCGATGTTGCCGATGCGGCTGACCTGGAAGTCGCGGAAGAAGAGGAGGCGCATGAGGCGGTTCTGCCGCCTGGCGACTTGTCATGGCTGGGCGACTGCCGCGACATGCCGCATGTGCAGTCCGACACGCTGTCGCTAAGCGTCAGAACGCCGCTGGAAAACGACCAGCGGCAGGAGATGCGGCTGTTGCTCTCGGTTTTGGCGCCATCTGGCTATGTTTTGCTGGCGACGCTGGATTATTCGCCGCTTTACTCTTTGGCCGAACTGCAAGATTTGGATGGTCGGGCGGGGTTTGACGAGCATCCTGACTGGAAGATAAAGGAAGACCGCGAACTGTGCATGCGCGCGCATTTGCAAAGAGGCATTGACGAAGTGGCTTCAAAAGACAAAAAAACAGGCGGCAAAACGCATGCCGAATCGTTCGGCGACCGTGGTGTGCTAATACGCCGGCCTTATCACGCTCTAGCGCATTTTTATGCGCTAGAGAAAATTGTCTCCGGTCTGCAACAGGATGGAACCCCAGATATTCTGCTGTCGCAAGACGGCGAACCCGACACGCTGGCGGCGTGCCTGTGGGCCTTTCGGGAGCGCATCTCGCGCGGGGAATGCCATTTGATCGCCTGCAAGCAGCCGAAGAAAGACAAGGAAAGCAAACCCTTGTCTCGCGGGGGCAAATCCATCGCGGAGTTGCGGGCGGAATTGGTGGCAGATGTCGCCGCCAAGCAACTGCAATGGCGCAACGATATGGATGCGAACCGCGATTCTGACGCTGATACCGTCCGCCAAAAGGGGCGCGAACCGGCGAAAGACGGACTGAGTTGGAAAAATTTCTACCTGCTGTCGCAGGGGAGAGACGGTTCGCTGCCGAGAAACAAGACCTGGGTGACGCCAAATACACTGGCAAGTATTAGCCCCGAAAAGGCGGCGGCAATGTTGCAAAAAGCGTCGCTGTACGATGTGGATTCGGTGTGCAATCAGATGCGGCAGCGACTGACTGGCTTTATGCGCGGGAAGAAAGGGGCTGCAAAAGGCGCTTTGAGTTATCTGAGCCACTGGCAGAATCCGCATCGGATTCAGCAACTGGCGGACATTTTCGCCTTTGGCAAAAATTGTCTCGCGTTGCATTCGGCGCACGAGCGGTTCAAGCCCGCGGCCGCCCGCTTGGGGTTGGGGCGCGGCGACCGGCACTTGATTCATTACTGCGCGATGCCGTTGAATGGCAAGACGCTGGTGCGGGACAAATTCTATTTTTATAAAAAGGGGAATCAAGAGTCCTCGAAAACCAAGGAGAAAAACCATGACAAATCCTGACATTGACGACTTGCATCTTGTCCCTGAAGACAAGACTGCCATCCAGCAGAAACTGCTGCTGGGCGCGCGATATGCTCGTGCGCGCGATGAAGGAGATGAAGGCGACGCCATCGCGGCGCTGGCGGAAGCCGTCGCGAAAAATCTTGTTCCTGTGCTTTCTGCGGACAAGAGCGGGCGCCTTATTGGTTTTGGCGCCGATGCCGAGCATAATGCGCGAGAACTGGAAACCCTCCGCGACAACGATGATGTTGCTTTTGATAGCATCACGGCGGGGATGGATATGCCTTTTGTCGGCGGTTATGGTCGCTTCACGCCCCTGCTGAAAGAAGCAGATCCGATTCCCGGGCTTCTGGACGAGTTTGGCGCGGCGCTGCTTGACTATCGTCATGGCGCGGAACAAAAACCCGTCATTCGCGACATTGTCTCTGATATGCTGGCGCTTAACCGGTGGGGCCCCAGTTGCACGATTTGTCTGCCTGAGATCGCCTTGCTGCATATGACAGAAGCGGCGCATCTGAACATGGCGGGGATTGTCGGGATGGATGTGGTGCGTGAGGCGGCATTGCTCTCCGCAGACCAGGGCCATTTTTGCAAGGCGCGACTTCTGCGGGAGATGCTTAGCGGCGATGCGAGCATGGGAGAACCCACGGGGGACTATATCGCGCAGTGCGAGAGCATCGCCGCGCAGGTGTTTGGGCAGGAGGTTTTGGACAACAGCATTGCCCCGACTATTCAGACGATTTCTCGCATGCTGAACGCCACGGGCTATTTTGGCTATCAAAACCTCGGTTTCACGCAGCAGGTTGTGAGAGTGGATGAAAAACGCACAGACGCGTTTTTCCAGAACGTAATGCCTGAGATACTGGACAAGATCCGTGCTGATGGCGGCAATGTCGGGATTAAGGAATTCAACCTGCCAACGCTGACGATGGCGTCCGTGCGCAATCTCTTTTCTCTTTTCTCGCGGAAAACCACTCTTGCCAACGACCCGTCGGACATTCGGCATGTGTGTGGCAAATACCCGCTTTCATACAAGGTGCTGGCGGAGATTGTCGGGGCGGATTTCCTGAGATTTCTGGACCAACCCGAGGAGGCGAATCATAACTGCGCGCGGTCCGCGAGCGGGCAGACGTTTTACGAGAACTCGCCCAGCGGGGAGCCAGACGCTTATGCCGTGCATCCTGGATTCTTGCTGACAGTGGAAGTGAGCATGGCGCAAAGCAAGAGCGGCCCGTCCGAGAAGGATGCGATGAAAACCATCTACGAGTCGGACATCCATGCCGCCCAGAATCATATCAACGATTTCGCCACTGAGGCGGGAAAAGCGGATGTGCCGAAGTTCGTTCTGATGGCGACCAAGGACATCCCCATGGACGAGGCATCGCTGAATCTGATCTTGGACAGCGCGGCGGATGACACGCGCCCGACCGTCATCCCCGCCACTTTTGCGACGTTCGTTGAATTGATTGACGGCCTGAATCGGGACCCGAAGGAGATTGAATCCGAGGAATTGCTGAACTTTCTGCAAAAGGCGGAAGGGCATCTGATTGCTCTGAAAGTGGCGCTGGATGATCACCAGACGGCCGATAGAGAATATCAGGCGGAGTTGGAGGCGGGCAATAATTCCGCGTCCCCTCCCGTGCCCAGCGATGATGTGCAGGCGTTGTTGAAAAACGATATTCAGGGCGCCTGCAAAAAAATCATCATGAAATCAATGAACGGCACCATGAACAAGGGTAAGGTGCCAGGTCTGGGCTTGTAGCGGCTGTTGATGCTTTTTACGGCTGAGCGCAGCCGGTAGCACTCCTCCCGAGCCAAAATCTTCGGCGTGGGCAGGCGGTTGTTCGCCCGTTGTGGTGTGGTTTTTCGCGTTTTTTTGTTGCAAAATGTGAAATGGGAGTTACCCAGATGATTTGACAGAGTCGGCGAAGATGCCGATGGTTGCGGGAGCGGGAGGGTAAAAATGCTGTTACGGTGGAATTGCGGCGTGTGACATAATTGTCACTGCAAATTGGTCTCTATTTACAATAGGATAACAGGTTTGTGTTGTTCCTGGTCGCTCTTTTTCTGCCCCGATTTGCAGTTTTGTCAAATCATCTGGGTAACTTCCTGTGAAATTGTATTGCGAAAAAAGGACAAAAAAGGAGTATACTGGTGGTTTGCGGGCGGAAAATTCCGCTCCAAAATTCCTGTTTATTCTATTTCTCCTGAAAATATGCAATTTTGCGATAATGGGATTGTGATCCCAGACGAGTTGGAAACCGCGCATGCGGAGGGGCGCGTTGTGTTTATTGCGGGCGCGGGGGTGTCTATGGACGCGGGTTTGCCGGGTTTTGATAAATTGGCGCTTGCCATACGGGAGACGCTGAAGCCGAGTGCGCCCATGCCCGAAGACATGCTGGAGGCGCATGAAAGCGGGGATTATGAGAATTTTCTATCTCAGTTGGAGGGCGAGTGCTCGCCCGACCCGCAACGGCCGCTGATGGGGCGGGGGAAGGTTTTGAATGCCATGAAGGATTTGCTGCAAAACGGCAAGTGCAACAATGGCGGCAATGCCGATGATTGTTTGGCGCATCGCGCTCTTTTGGATCTGAGTTGGTCTGACACGCATGGGTATCGGTTGGTCACCACCAATTTTGATTGGCTGTTTTCTACTGCGCTGGAACAGGCGAAGGAAAACGCGGATGAGCATGTTTATCCGTCGCTGCCAGATCCAGCGCGGGCGTGGAGCGGCATTGTGCATTTGCATGGCAAAATTCCGCCAGACGGCGCCGAGATTGGCGAGGGGGATTATCGGCATTATGTGCTGACCAGCGCGGATTTTGGGCGCGCTTACGCTGGCGAATTTGAGGGGCAGGCGGGCAAGTTCATCCAGCGGTTGTTTCGGCAGGATGTGAAGATTGTGTTTGTGGGGTATAGTTTGGGTGATCGGTTTGTCCGCAATTTGCTGGATGCTATTCAATATGACCAGAAAGAGAGCCAGTATACTGGCGCGGGCGGTAAATTGGCGCAGAAATTCTATATTTTCCAGAGTTATGACTCTGAAGCGCGCAAAAAGAAAACCGAAAAAACATGGCGCCGCCGCGGCGTGGAAGCCATTATGTACCATGCGCCTAAGATCAGAGACAACGAATATGACCATACTGCGCTGAAGCGCACTCTGATTGAGTGGGGCAAACTGCACAGAGCGCCAGAGGAGTGCATTGGGACATTGGACGCCAGCCGCGCGTTGCCGATCTTGGACGAAGTGAAAACCAACAAACTGATGTGGGGCATCGCGCATGAAAGAGACGGGCATGAGATATTGGAGCGGTTTGTGCGGCAGACGCCGGCGCCTTCTCTTGAGTGGTTTTTTTGCATGTCCAAGCATGCGCGCACCAAAGATTTGATTATTGGCGGCGGTCATGCTGGCGGACCGAAGGCGGGGAAATCCTGGACACTTGCGCATTGGATGCTAGACAATCATTTGACCGATATTCGGTTTATCAGTTGGTATTTTGCCAATCATCCCGAACTGAATCCGATTTTTAAGGGGCGTTTTGAGTTTTTGGTGCGCGGGAAAATTGGCGAATTGCACGGCGACCCAAAAAATGCCAAGGCGGTCTATTTGTGGACGATGCATGCGGCCGGTAGAGTGCTGCTGGGCAGTGGCGGCAGATTTGACAGGGAATACTTTCAACTCAAACTTCCAAGCGAAAAGAATAGCGGCGATTTGCCGCATGACATCCGCTTGTGGGTTGAGAATCGCATCAAGCCGATGATTAGCGGGGTGAAAAGCGACGCCACGACCGATGCGTTCGGGTTGCCCACGACACCATGGGAAGTGACGCTTAACTGCAACAGTGGCGACGCACAGAATACTATTGGGCATTTGTTGTCTGTTTATCCAAACAGTGCGGGCGATTTGGCGAAAATGCTGCAACAGTTGCTGGAAGAGGCGATTGAATTGCGAGAAAGCGAATGGATGATCGCTCAACGTGGCGTTATAAGTGACGCGATTTTTGGCATTCCTTCAATAGCGCTGCACTCGCAAAACCAGCCCGTGCAGCACAAATGGCTTGATTTGGTGTATATGGTGCGGGATGCATGGCAGGCGCTCCATCTGTTGGACAGCGCCATGGCGCAGAAAATGGCGGTGGAATGGATGGGAAAGAAGCATTATTTGTTTTATCGGCTGGCGTTGCATGCCGCATCGTTTGGCGCGGTGCCGGGCGGTGTTTGGCTGGACTGGCTACTGGCAGAGGGTGGTGCCATTTTGCATAATTCGCTGTACAAGCCAGAATTGCACCTGCTGTTACGGGAACAGGGAGGTAATCTGGATGCGTCGCAACTGGATAGATTGGTTGCCGTGTTGCTGGAATGGATGGGCGATGATTGGCGCGCGGGAGACATAGACAACGAAAAAGCGGGAAAAATGCATTCTGTCTGGGCAAAACTGTGGCTGTTGCGCGAGGCGGGTGCGGCCATTGGCGCGGCGGCGGATGAATTTATGGCGTTTGCTAAAAGCGAATTTCCTCGTTGGGAATACAAGGATTCCACCCGTTTTATTTCCTATATGGAAATCGGATGGGGTCCCACCGATGAAGAACGCGCCGCGATGCCAAAAACTGTGCAGGATGTGCCTGCCTGGCTGCGTAAGATGGCGGGTAAAGAATTGTCATTTGAGTACGACGCCTGGCGTGAATGCGTGGCTCGTGCCCCGTTTGGCTATACGCATGCCGTTTTGGATGTCGTGCTAAGCGACCAACAGATACAGTCGGGTATCTCCCGTGAAATTATTGATGGGCTGTTTAATGCCGTTGGCGGCATTGCGTCCGAACAACTACAATCTGGCGACAATGAGAAAATTCTGGAGAAACTGGCGCGTCTGCCGCGGGAGTGGTTCAAGGGCAGATGTCATGCCATTGCGCGTTGGTTGAAGTTTGCCGCCAAACATGGGCTTTCAGATAATGGACACACTCTGCTGTTGCGGTTGTGCATAGATTTGATTTGGGTGCAGCGCATATCGGTTGAAACCTCGCCAAGCGAATCGGGCGCCATGCTTCGCGCCTATAATTCAATTGCGGGCATGGTTACGCTGGCGTTGATAGAACAAGCGTTGCAGTTGAGCCAACGGAAAAAACACAAAGGCATCCCAGAGGACATATCGGACCTTCTGACAGAATTGCTGTCGGCAGATGGGGCTGGCGGCGAGGATGCGGCGTATATTCTGTATTCTCATCTCATGTGGCTGTTGCCAGTTGACCGCGCGTGGGTTCTTGAGAATCTGGAGCCGACTCTTTTGGCATGGGATAACAATACCGCCATGGCTCAGTTGGCATGGGGCGCGGTGTTGGAGACAAATAAATTCAGTTGGGAATTTATTGTCAGAAATAAATGCGGGGTTTTTGGCGTGGTGCGGAATGCCGATCGGTGGTTTGCCGCCGACAAGGGTTTTTACGGCAATAGAATCAAGAATCTGGCGCACTTGGTTTATTTGATTCTCACCGACAACAGAAACTCTGATGATTTTACTCTGGCGGACGAGAACAAGTTAATGGCCGGTTGCGATTTTGCCATGATTGCCGAGATATTTGCCGTTATGAATCAGATTATGCGGCTAAACGATGCGGCAGAGGAGGTTTTTTCTGGGCGGATAAAGCCCTTGGTTGAGAAGCATATTTTGGCGCGGCTGCAAGACATGGATGTTGATAGAGAGAATGCGGAGTATAGCGCTGTCGTCATCGCCATGGCGAATATCGCTATTTTGTCGGGCGCGAAGCATTTTCCGGGTGCTGTTCGTTTGTTTGGCGAATGGCTGATGCCGTTGTCTGACAGCAAAAGGGTATATTGGGAAATGGCTAGAGAGGAATCCTCCATCTGCGCCGCCTGTCCGGATGCGGCTTTGGAGTTGATTGAGATTATACTTCCGAAGGATGGTTCTCTGTCTGGTTGGGAGCATGGCGATGTGCGCGCTTGTTTGCAGACAATTGTTGAGAGCAAGCCAGAACTGGAACCTCGGGCGCGTTTGGTGGAAAACCGCCTTCGGTAGATGGTCTGGCGATGGGGGAGTGCTTGCGCTGTCGGGCTATGCTTGTGCGCGGGCTTAGGGTCGCATCAGGAGGATTGGTGGCTGTCTGCCTTTTTGTGCATTTTGCTAATGATTTCCCTGTATTTATTCAGCAGGGTTGGGTATGCTAGTGACGCAACGGCGATGAAAACCGCCAGAAAAGTCAGCGCGCTTCCCGCGGTGGAGAGAAAGTGCATGTGAAACATGCGGAGCGTGAGGGTGTAAAACCCCGCGGCCGCGCAGGTGGCGACGAAAATGCCCGCAATAATGACAGCCAGCAGGGTGGCCGTCATTATTATTTGGCGGTGAACAAGCGTTATTCGCACGTTTCAACCTTAGGGGGGGGGATGCGGGAAAGATGCGATGCAACACGATCTATTGGTACGCCAAACTCCCTGGTCAGATCAATAGCACGCACGACGCCTTGCTTCGACCGCTCCTCAATGTAGCGGTTGACCTTGTCCGGCGGCATGAGAATGTCGCAAGCCATCTCATCGGCTTCATTCTCAAATTTGTCTGTCAACTTGCGATGTTTTTCGGTGAGCAGACCGGCACTGATGGAATCCGAGGTGTACAGGATATCGCCCAGGCCACCGGGATAATTGCCCAACTTGTCGCGATGCAGGAGAAAATGCGCGAGTTCGTGCGCCGCCGTGAAGCGTTGCTGACTCTCCCGCATGTCAGGGTTGACAAAAATAGCATGCCTGCGCCCGTACTTGAAAAACGAGCCGGCCAAGTGCTGAGGGGGGGAAGCTCCATGTCTCTTGCGATTAAGCAGAGCAACTTCCGGCTCTTCCGCGATGATGCGCAGAATGTCGACATCATGACGACTTTCATCGTCATGAGCGCAATTAATGACGTCGCATATCCGAGTTGCAACATCATCAAGAAAACCTTTTTTGATGCGGGATGCATACTTTTGCGTGAATTTTTTCATAGGGCCTCCTATTGGTTAGAATCCGATGAATGTTCAGATTTTTTTTGTTTTTTTCCCACTTCCTCCTCTAAAAATTCTGTCACCATTGCAGCTAATGCCCCGGACACATATTTAATAACTTCTTCCTTCATCTGTTCAATCTTTTTTATAATGTACTCTTCTACTTCCTGTTTAATGTCACTAATTCGACGGTAGCCCAGGAATACAATTCCCGCTAGAATTAGAGTTACAATGAGGACGTAGAGGTTCATGCTGTTGGCCAGCGTGGAATAGGGGTCGGTGCCAGGGGCGGACACGGCTGGGTTGCCGTTTAGCACCACGGTGATTATAATGGGGGGGATGATGATTTGCGGGGTTGCGGCGGCGACGGGGAGTTCGCCGCTGGTGTCTGGCAACAGGGGGGCAGTGTTGTTGGGGTTTGCTGATCTTTTTAATTGTTGCGCGGGGACGACGGGCGCGAGTGCGGGCGCAGAGGCGTTTTTGCCGCTGTTTTCAGGGGCGGATTGCGGGGGATTAGATGGTTGGATGGGCGCAGAGGCGCCATCGGCAGTTGTCTGCGCCAGCGACACAGAGATTACGGCGAGAGCTGTCGCCGCAGTCAGTAAAACTATTTTCCACACGTTAGACCTTTTGTACCCTGAATTATACGCTTAAATAAAAAATTTGTCAAATTCACTATGCTCGGAATATGCGCGTAAAATCATATAATAGTTATTATAGCAATATTTTCAAAGCTCAATTTGCCAATTTTTGCGTTTTCAGGGCGAGAGGGGGATGTTGCCGCATGGCAAGCGTGGACGCTTGCCACTCCGAGGGGGCTGGGGTGGCGGGTGGTTGCTGATGGCAATGCGGGGGCATTGCCGCTCCCAGGGGCGGGTTGGGTGATTTGAGTGGGGTTGGGGTGCGAACTCTGGCCGCGGGGAGTATCGGATGGATTGCGAAGGCAGATAGAAGCGCTACCGATCCGAGGGGGCGGATGGGCGCCTTGGCGGGGGTTGGGCGCCGATGGTTGGGGGTTAGAGTTCGTTGGGGTGGAAGACTTTTAGGGCTCCGTCGAAGTGGTTGACTACTTTTACGGCGATGGCTTTGCCTTGTGCGGGGGAAGGGGCGGGAGGTGGACGAGCGCGAGCGGGAGAGTCAGCGCAATCGTACATTGAGCGCGATACGGGCGCGAGTGGAATTCGCTTATGGGTTCGTGAAGCATGTGTGCGGTTATCGCAAGATGCGGGTTCGGGGATTGCGGCGCAACGGCGCGCGTCATAAGGTGTATTTCATGCTGTGGAATTTCTACCGCTGTTTTGCTTGGCGAGAAGGTAAATTTAGGGTAGAATAGGTGTTTTTGTTGCTTTTGGAGTTGGTTTATGTCTACTTCTCACCTTCTTTTGTCGGTTGCGTCCCGCAGTCCCTGCCAAATTGCGCCGAAAATGCCTGATGGCGCGGTTTATCGGCGCGACAGCGGTTTTTGGACTGTTGGCGACGGGGTCCCGATGGTCAACTATGAGAGATTTAACATGGCGCCTTCTACAAGGAGATTCAACCAACGCGGGCAAGATATTCAGGGCGAGTGACTCCTGGAGTATTATTGCTGGCTAGCCTGTACGACTTTGCCGCCGATTCTGTTGCTGTTTTGCTTCAAGAAAGGGAAGTGGGGTATGTAAGGATTAATCGGGAGGATGTGGCGAATTACCGAATCGCCATTGATCCTGTAAAACCTAGCATGTCCATTCGCTTTGATGGCAAAACGGCGACAACCGAGGCGCTTCGGTCGGTGTGGTTTCGCCAGCCCGTTTTTCTTCGCAACACGCCCGCGCGGGTGTTGTCGTGCGAGGAGCAGTTGGCGCGTACGCAGTGGTCGGCGTTTTGGCGGGCGATTAGCGTTTTTGATGGCATTCGGTGGATGAACTGGCCACAGGCGACTTATCTGGCGGAGTGCAAGCCCTATCAACTGCTGTGCGCGCGGCGGTGCGGTTTTGCCATTCCAGACACGCTGGCGGGAAATGACGCGGCGGCGATTCTGGAGCGGTTCCAGGATGGGCGGTTTGTGGTGAAATCGCTTGACACGGCGCTGCTGCATGAAGGCGAGGATTCTTTGTTCGCCTATACCAATGAGGGCAGCAGCGAGCAAATCACGGATGAGAACATTTATCAGGCGCCGTTGATTGCGCAGGAATACGCGGGGCCAAAAACCGATATTCGGGTGACGATTGTCGGGCAGCGCCTGTGGGCGGTGGAAATTATCTCTGGCGGCGCGCCAGTGGAGGTGGATTGGCGGCTGGAAAAGAATGAAGATTTGGAGTATATTGACCATGAATTGCCCGCGCCCGTGAAAGGGCGGTGCCTAGCACTGATGGCGAAATTGGGCTTGAATTTTGGGGCGATTGACCTTGTTTTGCGCGGAAAGGCCTATTATTTCATTGAGATTAACCCTACCGGGGAGTGGGCTTGGTTGAACACGGATAATCGGGGGATTGACCAAGCGATTGCCGAGTGGCTTGCGGAAGGCGGGGCATGAAAAAAGTGTTTTTCATGTCCCGCGCCGCGGGAAGCGCTGCAAAAAAGGAGCCATCGGCATTGGCCCGCTTCGCGTGCCGTGTCGTGAAAATGCTGCTGTTTCTTCCTTGGCACGTCTTTTCCATCATTATCTCCGTTTTTTCCGGATGGCCGATTTGGTGGTTTTTGTATCAGGCGCCATGGGAAAAATTGTCTTTGGATGCAGGCAAGAACTATCCTGTTTCGGCAGAGCACGCCTATCACAAACTTCCGCAGGCGGAGTTGGAAGTTCAGATGCGCGTGGCGCATGATCTCACTCAGAAAATAGACGAGAAGACGTCTAAAACGGTTTTTATTGTCGGTTTTCTGGCGACTTTCGTTAATTTTTATATTCTTGACCAGAAAAAAGAATTGATGCGAAGCGACACCGTCATGTACGTGTTGATTGATGTTTTGGCTGTTTATTTTTCGGCGCACATGCTATTCGCGGTGTATATTGCCGTGGAGACCTTGCGAACCGCGATTGTTTACGGCCTTGGCACTCCTTTGTTGGCTGAAATGATGAAGAAAGGGAAAAAGGCGATCGTGGATGATTTGGTGAAAATGGAAAATTTGACGTATGAAGCGAAAGTTGAGTATAATGAAACCGCCTATCTGTGCCTGCGAAATAGCGTGGTTAGCATTGGGCTGATCATGGGCGTGATATTCATAGATTACTTTTTTCCGTCTGTTGCGTCGGAATTAGCCCTCTTTTTTGGCGAATTGGGGAAATTATGGCTTTCTTTTTGGATATAGGGCAAGCGGGCTGTGCATCTGTTTCCTTATGCGGGCGATAAGACGGGCTTTATGGACTGGACTCTACTTCCTCTGTCTTTTTGCCCATTTTGTTAATGATTTCTTTGTGTTTATTCAGCAGGGTTGGGTATGCAAGCGACGCAACGGCGATGAAAACCGCCAAGAAAACCAGCGCGCTTCCCGCGGTGGAGAGGAAGTGCATGTGAAACATGCGGAATTAGAGCGTGAAAAATCAACTGATTATTATTGTTGCGCGGTTTTTAATTGTCGGGCTTTCTGGGGGGATGTTGCTGCATGGCAAGCGTTGGGGCTTGCTGCTCCGGGGGATGGTGGTTTGGGTGGGGTTGGGGGTTTTAATTTGCGCTGTTGGCGGGGTGTGGAGTGCCAGCGGGGACGCAGGCGCTCCAGGGGAGGGTTGGTCTAGGAATTATGGTCTTTGGTGGTTTGGGTGGGGTTGGGAGTTTTAATTTGCGCCGTTGGCGGGGTGTGGAGTGCCAGCGGGGACGCAGGCGCTCCAGGGGAGGGTTGGGTGCGGGTTGTTGCGGATGGGCGTTGATGGCATTGCCGCTCTGGGGGGTTAGAGTTCGTCTGTGTGGAAGACTTTTAGGACTTCGTCGCCGAAGTGGTTTACTACTTTTACGGCGAAGGCGCCGGAGGCGGGGGGCGGGAAGGGGCGGGAGGTTGTGCTGCGGATGGAGTGGACGGCGTCCGCGTCTATGTCGCGGATTTGCTTGGCGATGTTGGAGAGCATGGTGTCGCGGTTTTTGGTTTTGCCGGGGAAGTAGATGTGGCGGGCGAAGAAGGCCTCTTGGTTGTAGTCGGTGTCTAGCATCCAGCAGGCGATTTGTTTGGTGGTGGTGGCCTGGACTTGCATGGTTTTGGGGTTGATGATGGAGACGCCGTTGATGGTGACGGTCAGTTGGCCGTCGGCTTGCGTTTGGATGGTGATGTCGGGTTCGCCCACGCGCACAAACAGGCGGCTGTTTTGGTCGGTGTCGGCGCCGATGTCCAGGTCGGCCGAGATGGTGAACAGTTGGAAGGGGAGGTGGCCGATGGTTTTGTCGGCGCCTGTGAGGTGTTCGTTGAAGGCGCTGCCCGCGACTAGCATCCAGTCGGCGATGCCTTGCGCTTCTCTGGCGGCGAGGGCCACTTGCGAGTGGACGATGCTTTCGTATTCTTGGCCGACCATGATGGCCACTTTTTTTTCTGTGCCGTTGTCGTCATATCTGGCCAGGTAGTGGATGCGGCGGCAGTTGGCGGGGGCGTCTTGGATGTCGTCAAAGCGGAGTTTTTGGCCGCCGGCGCCGCTGTCTACTCCCGCGGCGAGGAGGTTTTCCTTCACTGCTTGGCGGTAGCGTTGGTGGGCGTTTTCGGCGTTTTCATCGTGGGCGTCTTGCGCGTCTTGGGGGGCGGTGAGGTCTTGCAGGCTGGCGCAGGCGGAGTGGGGCGAGAGGGATTCTACGGTGAAGGGGCCGGCGACGCGGGTGCGGCCGGGGCGGCGGCGGGGCTGGTCTACCAGCAGTACGGTTTCGGTGCTGTGGCGCTTGATGGAGGCGTCCATTGCGGCTTTGCGCTGGATGCGGAGTTTTTGGTATTCGGCGTGGGTCTGTTTTTGGTCGGGGGTCCAGTCGTCGGGGCACTTGAAGGGGACGTGCCAGTCGGCGCTGGCGGGGCCTTGCGCGCCTATGGCGGGGAGGGTTTTGCGGAGGGGGGCGAGTTTTATTTCAAACTCGTTCCAGATGTGGTCTATATCGGGGTTTTCGGCGATGGCTTTCTTGGAAACCGCCCCGACGCGCTCGCAGACAAAACCACGGGCGACGTCGGCGCCGTATTCTTTTTTGGTGAATTCGGGGTTGCCGAATTCTTCGCGTTCAATGGTCGCGCCTTGTTCGCTGTCGCGCAGGTGGTATGAGGGGTATAGGGTGCCGAACAGGCGCTCGCGGGCGACGGAGATGGCGACGCGCGAGGTGTCGGCCACTATCCAGCGGCGGCCGTATTTTTCGGCCACGGCGGCGGTGGTGCCGCTGCCGCCCGTGGGGTCAAACACCAGGTCGCCCGGGTTGGTGGTCATAAGCATGCAGCGGGCGATGATTTCGTCGTCGGTCTGGACGACGTAGCGCTTTCCACGCTGTCTGCGCTCTTCCAGCCAGAAATTAGACAAGGTGCGGCCTGGCACTTCATCTTCATATCGTCTTCTGTATATGGAGTGCCCTCTTTCGGTTGATATGATCCGCCCTGCTTTTTCAATCCTGCGGATCCCCTCCATAGATATAGACCATTGAGATCCTTCGGGACAATTGACAGTGCCGCCATGATAGGGAAATGGTTCCGACCGTCCGGTTGTGGATGTACCTTGCGATGTCAAACTGTTGCGTGAAAAAACGCGCGCGCCCTCGGGAATAAGCGATGGGTTCGCACTTTCGTTTTTGGTTAGCGAGCGATAAGAGCCATCTTCCTCTTCAAGCAGGGCGTTTGAACTGAGCAATTGCATAATATCGTCACGGGTAGTGCCAGTAAACAACTGGTTGAATTTGGCCTCTGCCGACTGTTTGTCCTTTGCGTACCATAGGAGATAAGTGCCCCCATCAGACAGCATTGAAGCGGTACGCAAACCGCCAGAAACATACACAATGGTGGACACGCGATTCTCATGTCCGAATACTTCGCTCATGATTTGCCCGATGGCATGCAGATTCTGCCCAGAGATCTGCAAGAAGACGCTGCCGCTGTCGGCCAGCAGTTGGCGCATTAGAAGGAGGCGGTCTTTGATGTACGACAGGTAGGAGTGGATGCCGTCTTTCCATTGGTCGCGGAAGGCTTTGGCCACTTCGGGCGCCAGCGACGCGCCGTGTTCGTCGCCGTCCAGTTCGTCCACGGTGTTTTGCCAGTTGGAGTTGAAGTTGATGCCGTAGGGCGGGTCAAAGTAGATCATCTGCACTTGGGCGCGCAGGTTTTCCAACTCGCACAGCGAGGCCATTACTTTGAGGGAGTCGCCGTGGATGATGCGGTTGCTCCAGTTGTGCTGGTGCTGGTAAAAGTCCATGCGGTTGGCGTCCGGCGGCATGCCGTTGAAGTCCTTGAAGAGGTTCATGGACATTTGCCGCCATTCTTGCGAGCGGCGCAGGGCGTTTAGCATGGCCATGGGGTGCAGCGCTTCTTGCTGGTATATCGGGGGCGCGTCCGCGGCGGCCTCCAGGGCGGCGTTTTCGTTTCGGCCGTTCCATACCATGCGGGGCTGGTTGGGGGCGCGGCCGCGGTATTTGCGGGCGGCGACGGGTTTGCCGCTGAGGGCGTTTTCGTGCTCTATGGTGGGGTTGTTGGCGCGGGTGCTGCCTTTGTGCGTGTGGGAGTCCACATTTTGCAGCGCGGCGGCGGCGGGCTGGCCGCTGGCGGGGGCTTTGGCCGCGGCCTTGCTGGCCTTGGCGGCGGTTTTGGCGCGCGCCTTGCGGGCGGTTTTTTCCATTTTGGAGTCGCTCATGGCTGGTTCCTTGGGTGTGTGGTATGAAAAAGGGGGTTGGCGCGGCTAGGCGGATTTGACGCAGTTTGCCAGCATCCAGCCGATGAGGTCGGCGCGCGATTTTTTGACTTCGGCGAACATGTCGCCGTTGTCATTAAAGGGCGGCTCGCGGATTTCTATGTAGGCCCAGCGGCCCCAGCGGCGGCGGTGCGCTTTGAGCGAGGGGATCCATTGGGTGGCGGCCACTTCGGCTTTGCGGCGGTCTTGGGCGTCGCGCAGGCCTTTTACTTCTACCACCAGCCGGAGGAGGTCGTGTTCGCCCGCGCCGTCGTCAATGTGCAGGACGAAGTCGGGGAGGTATTGGCGGTTTACCTCTTTGTAGTCGTAGGGGATTGTCAGGCCTAGGTGGTCGTTGCGGACGTAGGCGCGGACGCGCGGGTCTTTTTCAAACAGGTTGCAGTAGCCCTTTTCCCAGCCGCTGTCGCATACGGCGTAGTTTACGTGCGATTTTTCGGCGGGGTGGATGAGGTGGTCCGGCTTGGTGGTGGTGAAGTTGATGTGTTGGGTGGAGCGGCCGTTTGGCCAGGAGTCGGCGAATTGCGCGCGGATTTTGTCCGCGTTTTCGTATTGCTTGAGGCGGCAGGCGGCGAGGATGGAGTCCACGCCGCTGCCAAGGATTTGGGGCAGGGCGAAGTAGTGTATGCCCGTGCCCGGGCCGAATTGCACTTTTTGGCGCAGCCACTGGCGGGCGATGCCGCACAAGTCCATAAGGCGCTGCGGGGCGACGGCGGGGACGCCGGCGGCGTCTTCGCCGCTTTCAAGGGGGCCGGTCATAAACCCTTTTTTTGCCACGCCAGCGGCGAGTTTGTGGATGACGAAGGTTTCGGTTATGCCCGCGCGCAGGTTTTTTAGCGCGAGTTCGGATTGGTCGCCTTTGACGAAGGCGCGCATTTCGGTCTGGCTTGGGGCCAGGTCGCCGGTGATGGGCAATGGTTCTGTGTTGGAAAAGTCCGCCTCCACTTTGCCATGCGGGGAGAGTTGGCGGTAGCCCGCCAGGACGGGGACGGCGATCTGGTATTGGCGGCGCTCCGGGATGGCGCGGACGTGCGTGACGGGTTGCGGCGGGCGGATTTTGCCCGCTTTTGATTCCGCCACAAAAGCAAACGGGACGCCGATGATTTCGGCGTATTCGGGTTGGGCGAGGCCGGTTTGGTCGTCTATGTCGTATGAGATGCGGCGAAGGGCGCGGCCTACCACTTGCTCGCAGAGGAGTTGGGTGGAGAAGGCGCGGAGGCCTAGGATGTGGGTGACGTTGCGCGCGTCCCAGCCCTCGGTGAGCATGCCGACGGAGACGATGCAGCGGATTTGCTCGCCCAGTTTGCCTTGCTGGCCGACGGTGTTCATCGCTTCGCGTATGAGGTCTGCGGTGTCCATTTTGCGGGCGGCGGCGGCGCTTTGGTAGGCCGCGACTTGCTTCGCGGCGAGTTTTTTGAATTCGTCGCTGATGGATTCGCCCGATTCCAGTTCTTTGGAATCCACCAGAAGCGTGCGGGGGAAGGCGATGCGGCCGTCTTTGCGGTCTATGTTGGACAGGGCGTCGCCCACGCCTTCGTGCAGTTGTTCGGTTTCTTCGCCTTCGTTGCCAATGTAGCCCGCGATGTAGTCAAACACCAGTTTGGAGATTTTGGTGTCGGCGCAGACGGCGATCATCACGGGCGGGATGGGCATGCCGCCCTCTTGCCAGGCCTGATGCGCGGCGTTGTACGAGCCGAACATGCGGTGGATGGCCGCTACCAGTTGGTTTGGCATGCGGTCGGCGGGGATGTCTTGGTTTTTGAATTCCTTTTTCAGGGCTTCCAAGTCGTCTCGCACTTCGGCGTATATGCTGCGGCTGACCAGCGCGGCGGCGTTTGAGTCGCGCACCGGAAATCTGGGCATTTTCACGATGCCCGATTCTATGGCTTCTATCAGGCCAAAGTCAGACACTACCCAGGGGAATAAACTGCCTTCGCCGTAGCCCTGGCCGCGCAGGTAGTGCGGGGTGGCCGTCAGGTCATTAACGCCTGCCAGCAGGCCGGTTTGTTTGAGGATGCCAAGGCCGTTCATCCAAACGCGGGCGTGATCGCGGTCTTTTTTGCCTTCGGCTTTTTCCGCGGGGTCTATTTTCAGGGTGGCTGCGGGTTTTTTGGGCGGCTGGGGGTGTTGGTCGGCTTCCATCAGCCCCGCTTCGGTTTTGGAGAGGTAGCAGTGGTGCGCTTCGTCATTGATGACGAGGATGCGCTGGCGCGCCAAGTCCACGCCTTCGTCTAGCAACGGGTCGCACACGCGGAGGGCGGCGTCTTGCTCCGTTTCCATTTCGGGGGCGGCGGAGGCGGAGGCGGCGTCCAGATTGCGGCGCAGGAGGCGTTTTGCCTTGGCGCTAACGCTGCCGTCTTTTGTGATGCTCAGAAAAGCGCCGCAGGAGGTGGGCTTGAATTTGTGGAAATTCTGCACCAGGACGCGGGCTTTGCGGACGTCTTTTAGGAGGTGGTCTGGGACTAGGCCTTTGTAGTACGATTCTTTGTTTGCCGGGATGAGGACGCTAAGGCGCTCTCGCACTGTTACGCCCGGGCAAAGAATAAGAAAGCGGCCGACGAATTCCGGCGCGTTTTTTGCGGCGGCGCGCTTGCCCGCGACGCCTGCGCGGCTTGCGCGGCTGCGGTGGTAATTTGCCGCGTGGTAGGCGATGATCATCGCCATGACGGTGGTTTTGCCGCCGCCTGTGGCGATTTTTGAGGCGATGCGGGTCATGCCGTCGTTCATCGCGCCAGATTCTTGCGCCAGGGCTTTGAGGATTTGCTGGCCTTCCGCGTGCTTGGGGGCGACTTCTTTCAGCCAGATCAGCGTTTGGATGGCTTCTAACTGGCAGAAAAACAGCGGGCGGTGGCGCATTTCACCGTTTTGGTTTTCCCAGTGGCGCAGGAGGTAGCCCGTGGTGGGGGTGACGCCGCGGTTTTCTATGGGGAGGGCGCGCCAGTCGCCAACGAGTCGGCGCAGGCGGTTTATGCGGTTTAGCGCCGTTTTTTCGCGCTCGTCTTGGATGAGGTCGCGCATTTGGATTTGCCCTTTGGCGTGTTTTTCCACCTGTTCGGCGCGGGGGATGGGGATGACGTTGATGCTGGGGCGGCGGCCGGGGACTAGGGTGGAGGTCGGGCGGTTGTCTGCATCTAGCTGGTAGTGCCGAGTCGGCTCTACGTGCGGCGAGCAGATGACGGGGCTTGCGCCCGCCGTTAGGCCGGTGGAGGCGCCGATGAGGGGCGCTTGTGCTGCTTCTGCTGTTTGGTTGGTTGGCATGTGGCGCGAGTGGTGTGGAAAAGCGAGATTATAGCGGAATGGGGGGGGGCGGGGGGAGGGTCGTTGCAAGAAATCGGTTAAATCAAGGAAAGGTTGGGAAAATGATTCAAATTTCCATTAGTTTGTTGAGCAGGCGGGGGAAAATAGGGGCGGACTTGTCTGTCTCGCCGCTTTGCCATGCTTGCATGAATTCCGCGAATCTTGGGCGGTATTTTTCTACCGTGTCAAAAAAGGCGTACAGACGTTCTTCGTCAAAAACCACTAGCATTCGCCCAGAATCGGAGGTGCCCGTTTTGCCGAACATTCCGCGGATGCCGTAGGAGCGGGCGGCGGCGGCGAGCGCCTGCCGGGCCGCGCTTAGCGAATCGGAGGCGATTATCGCCTGCCCGCCCGTTTGCGGCGGCGAAGTAAATCCGACGGCGCCGTTGTAAAATTGAAAGTAGCGGACAAACCGCGCTGGTCCTGGGGACACGCCGTTGTTTGCCAGCGCGCGGTATGCAAGCGCGACATCCAGCATGCTTTTGCCGGTTTTTGTCGCCCCTAAAACCACAGAAGGGTATAGAGAATGGTTTGCCCCTACCAGCCCAAAGCGCCGATAAACAGAATACAGATGCGGCAGATCCAGAATTTCTGTCAGGCGGGCGAATGCGGTGTTGTCGCTGTGTACAAAGGCATCCAGCAGGGAGATGGCGCCTCTGTAAACGTGGCGATAATTGGCGACTGTCCAAGGCGGTTGCGCTGTGTTGCCGGCGCTTGGCGAAGCATACGGCGCCGACAGCAATTCTAAATCCAGACCGAATCCCTGCTCTAGGGCGGCGATGAGCGCGAAAGTTTTGTATGTGGAGCCAGGTTGCACGCGCCCTTCTAGAATGGGAGAAAATCCCATCTGCGTTTTGCCTTGCCAAGATGATTCTGCCATTATGCTGCCATCGGCATGGCGCAGAATTAGCGCGGACATTGTGGCGCGGGGATATGGACGCAGTTCTTCTTTAACTGTCGCGTCCAGCCGTTTTTGCACGGAGCGGTCTATTGTCGTTCCTACGCGCCGAATGGCCGTAGGAGGAATGGTGGCATTTTGTTTCAGGGTTTGGCGGGCGTAGCGCGCGTGTCGCTCGCGCGGTTGCAACTGCAGCCGGATGGGATTGGGCGCCGGCGCTTCGGAGGCGGACGGCGCCACTTCAAGCACATCGGCGATGAATTGCTGTCGCCGCGCAAAAATTTCAACCGTTTGTTTCGCCATCGGGTTGAAAGCAGATGGCGAGCGCAGCATGCCCAGCAAGCCGCAAATTTCCATTTTATCTAGCCGCAGAATGGGTTTGCGATAGATAAAATAAGCGGCGGATTGCAACCCGCGCAGGCCGCGCCCCATATAAACCTGTTCGCAGTATAGGCGGATAATTTCCTGTTTGGAAAAGGATTTTTCCAATTTGCGCGCCAATCCCGCTTCTATGCTTTTTCTGAGAAACGAGCGGTGCGAGGCAATAAGTGTGTTTCTGACCAGTTGCATGGTGAGGGTGCTGCCGCCCTGCACAATTTGGCGGTTGCGAACATTTGCCGCCGCGGCGCGCAGAGCGGCGCGCCAGTCAACCCCGCGATGCATCCAAAAGCGCTTGTCTTCTAGCGCGATCAGATAAGGCGTCAATTTTTCGGCTTCTTCCTGTGAAACAGGGAATTGAAATTCCGCCGCGGAAATGCCGTAGATGCTCTCCGATTGGTCGTAGAGCAAAGCGGAGGGATCTCTGCCTACTTGTCCTGCCGCAATTAGCTCCGCCGCCGCATGGTAGCGGGAGAACATCGCGCCAAAACGGCGAAACGAGTAGTCGGTTTGTGAGATAACGGGGAGCGAGAGCATAATGCCGATTAGAGAAACAGAATGTACAAAAACAGAGAAAGCACACCCAGTATGAACGAAATCGTCAAAACGGCAATTGCCCGCTTTACCCATTTCTTTTCATCGGGAGCTTGTATTCGCCCTGGATAATTAGCAATTATCGGGAGGAGAGAGGCAATAGAGGTGAGCATCGCACCCAAAAAGCAACTAGCCGCGAATTTCAGTGAAGAGGGCATCTCGCCCTCGCCATGCAGGCGCGCGCCAATCACGCCAATTACAGCGAGAAGCGCCAGCGACAATGTGCCGACGTGCTTGAACAACCCAATGACCTCGCGGCGCTTTTCGCGCTGGACATTGCGTTTTTCGCGGGAATCTTCGTCAGATTCCTCGTTGTTTGTTTGTATAGAATCAGTGCTCATGGTAATCAAAAAAAAGAAAAAAAAACAGGCATTCCGCTGGTTGAAATACAGAATTCACCAAGATGCCAGAATCATCGCAAGGGGCGGAGTAAATCTGCACAAATTACTTCTGCACAGAAGCAGCATAGTGGCATTATAGCCAAAAATAACGCATTGTGGCTGTTCTACATGTCTAATTTTAGATTTTGTTGAAGAAATTTGCTTTTGAGGGCAAATTAGGGTAGAATTCTGTTTTCTTTCGGACAGAAAGGCATTTTGTCATGATTCTCACCAAATTTGTGATTAAAAATTTCAAAGGCATCCAGCGAACCGAACTTAAATTGGTTGAGGGCGGTTCTCTGGTTGAGCGGAGCGGCTATGCGCCACGCGCGGCGCGTGTGCACGCACTCGTTGGCCTGAACGAGAGCGGCAAAACCACTTTGCTGAACGCCATGCACAGCTTCAACCCTGATGCGGAAGCGCAGAAAATCCAGGAGTCGTCTGTCGTCAACGGCGGGCAGAGCGAGAAACTGGGGTGGATTCCAGAAACAAATACGGCACTTTTACGGGCGCCATAGAGGTCATTGCTCACTTTTCGGCCAGCCGCAAGGATTGGGAGGAGATTTGCGAAGAGGGCGATTTTGAGGGGCAGGTCGTGCAGATTGAGAGCATGCCGAAAGCATTCACAGTCGCCACTGTTCACAAGTATAGCGAGGGAAATTTTGTAGAGTCGGCTAACATCTGGCACGGGCTTGATTTTCAGTTCAAGTGCAAGAACGGGAGAAAATGGAGAGAAGCAGAAGCTAGTGATGCCATCTGGCAGAAAATGGCTGTTTTAGCAAAGAAGCATATGCCTACTGTGGTGTACTTTCCTACTTTTCTGTTTGACTTTCCCAAGGAGATTTATCTCACGCGGCCGGACAGAAATCCGGTCAACCATTTCTTCGTGCAGGTTCTGCGCGATGTGTTGAGCTATCGCGGCGAAGGCGAGGATATCCAGAAGCATATTCTGGACAAAATTCTCAAGAGCGACGAGGATAATTTTTGGACGTGGGATGTATGGTCCGCCTTTTTCTTTGGCGGCGCCAGCGACAGAAACGCGCAAGCGCGCGCGCAGGAACGCAAAGATCAGGCGCAGCATGTGCTTAACTGCGCGGCTGAAACCATCACCGATGTTGTGTGCCATAAATGGGACATGATTTTTGGCAACGGCGCATCTCAAGGTATGGAATTTTCCTTGCAATTGGATGCCAAAAAGCGCGAAGTGAAATCGCAAAACCAGCAAGAAAACACCGATGAGCGGGAGGTTTTTGTTCGGATTGCGATTAAGCAAGGAACGTCTACCTTTTCCGTCAGAGAGCGTTCGCTCGGTTTTCGTTGGTTTTTGTCTTTTCTGCTCTTTACGCAGTTTAGAATTCACCGCGAGGGGCGGCGGCCGATTCTGTTTCTTCTGGACGAGCCAGCGTCCAATCTGCACGCGCGCGCGCAGATGAAATTGCTGGAGACGTTTCCCATTATTGCGGAATATCCGCACAGAATGATCTATTCCACGCACAGCCATTACATGATAGATTCAAAATGGCTGGAGCAGGCGTTTATTGTTCGGGATGCCAACGAATCCGATCCTGACGGGCAGGATATGGTGATGGCGGGAAGAGCTCGTAAAACGCCAGTCAATATTCAGGCGGTTCCTTATCGGGAATTCGTCCGTCTGGCCGAACAAAACGACAGTCTTCTCGGCTATTTTCAGCCGATCAGCGATGTGCTGGAAATCCAGCCATCCAAATTTGATGTCAACGTTGGCGGGTTGATTGTGGAGGGAAGAAGCGATTTTTACCTTATCAAATTGGCGGAGTTGGTCACTGGAATCAACTTGCCGCCTATTTTCCCGGCGATGGGCGCGTCTACCATGGAAAAATTGGTAGCGCTCCATATCGGATGGGGGCTGCCCGTCAGAATCATGTTTGACAGCGACGGCGAGGGGGAATCCGCCGAAAGAAAACTGAAAGAGGTTTTCTTGCTGGCTGACAGCAACATCGCCCAAATTGGCATGTGGGTGAACGGCGCGCGCAAAATAGAGGATATTATCAGCGCTGCTGATAAAAAGCATCTTGTGCGCGATGTTAAGCCCGAAAAATCCAAGAAGTTTCTGTGGCGGCGGGCGCAGGAATTGGTGGCGGGGAGTGAGGCGAAGGGGGGTGAGTTCAGCGAAGAGACGAAGGAGAAAATGGTGGATTTGCTTAATGGCATCATATCTTTTGTCGGGAAAAGCAGCGATGGAAGCAAATAGGGGGGGGATATAATTGCGCCATGGTCGTTGCTGAAACAGCCGTCGCGGATAACACATTGCTTGCTGCCGCCGAGCGTGGCGGGGTGGGGGCGGTGTTTGCGTTGGGGGAGCGTTATGAGGAGGGCGCGGGCGGGGCTTGTGATGTGGCATTGGCTATAAACTGCTATCGTTGGGCGGCGGAGCGGGGGTGGGCGCAGGCGCAGGTGAAGATGGGGGAGGTTTATGCGAACGGCATTGGCGTTGCGAGATGCCGCGAGAAGGCGCGCGAGTGGTTGGACCGTGCGGGCGCGCAGACGGATGATATGGACGCGGTGGCGAAGGCGGCGCATCGCTATTATCATGGTTTTGGCGAGGGATGCGATTGGTTTTGGGGAGATGGGGCGGCGGCGGCGCGGTTGGCGCGCATTGCGGCGGTCAGCGGGCATGCCGAGGCGCAGTATATTTATGCCGAGATGCTTTATGGCGGCGATAACATGCCGCAAGACAAGCGCGCGGCGCGCGAGTGGTATAGGGCGGCGGCGCGGCAGGGGCATGAAATGGCTTGGGAAATGCTGCAACATCGCTTTGGCGAGACGGTTGTGGCCGAAGAAGACGATGGCGAGGCGGCAACGTCCGCCTAGCGCGCGCGGCGATAGGCGGTGCTAAGCGGCGTTTTGCAGGGCGCGGATGGTGTCGGCGCCCGTTTTGTAGTCACGCTGCACGGCGTGGTTGAGAATATCGTCGATGGTGTAGGCGCGGCGCGCGATTCCCAGTCGCATGGCGGCGGTTTGGCCGTCTGATTCTCTTTTCACGCAGAAGTTGAGATAGCAGCGGAAGATGTTTAGCGCTTTTTGCACATTTTCCGGCTTGTAGAAGGCGTAGCCGTTCCAGCTGCGGCGCTGCGCCGAGGCGGTTAGCAAGGGGCGCTCTAGCATGCTGATGCGGCGGCGCACCTGCTGAAAGGCGTTGTCGGCGCCGTTCATGCTGACTTTCAGAAACATGTCAACCGTGTCATCGCTGAGCGATGGGCCGCGACCGGTTAGCCAGCACAATTGTTTTTCGGGTTCGTCCATGCGCGGCAGCGGGTGCTGCACCCACTGGTCTTGCCACGGGCCAAGTTTTCGCGCGGCGCGGATGTTGCTTTTCATTGCTTGCGCTACCAACTCGTTTTCGGAGGCGCCCGCCTTGAGCGATGCGCGGTTTGCCAAGCAGAATTTGCGCTTGGCTTCCGCGCATATTTTCTGCCGCTCAGGGACGGTGTAGTCCTTGCCCACGCTGACATAAAAGGCGTGCGCGGTGCCTTTGCGGATGCGATTCTCAAACGCCGTGAGGCAGGCGGCGCGCAAAACCGATTCGTGATCCAGGCAATGCACGACTTTGTCGGCGCCGCACAGGAGGCGTTCTAGAAGAAACATGGAGCCATAGACGGTGTAGGGATAATGCACCAGTTTGCCTTTTTTGGGCGGCTTGCTTCCGCTCTCGCCGTCTTCGGTGTCTTTGCGGGCGATGGCGGCCGCGTATTCGGCTTCAATTTTGGCGATGAGGTCTGCGCGGGTTTTGATGCCCGCTTCTTTTCCCGCGCCGCGGTTGCGCTCGTATTCATCGCCCAGCATCCACAGGCGGGCGTGGCGGCGGTAGGCCTCAGGCAGCCGATGATCGCCCGATTCCACCATATCCGCGTCTGCGGCTTCGGCGTCTATGTCGGGATCATAGGCGGCATGCGCGCCAAAGATGAATCCGCTGGCATTTTCCACGTGGAAGACGGCGTTTACCAGCGTGTTTTCACGCTTTTTGTTGTCGTCCCAATTGATGGTGTATTGCTGGATGTCGGTGGAGATCACTAGCCGGCCGAGGTCGCAGTCGGCGCGCTCTAGTTTTCGGTCGTAAATGGCGGAGAACTCATGGCATCTGCGCGCGATGAGATCCATGCGGCGGTAGTAATTGCGTGTTTGCATGCCGTTCCAGCCGATGATTTCCAAGGTGCGGCGCATCGGCACTTTGTTGATGATGCAGGAAAACACCTTTGCGGTGTTGTCCGGGTTGACGAATTTTGCCTTTCGGGCGGTGGTAAAGTCATTGCCGCACAACTTGCAGATCAGGCGGGCGGTGCCCGCGTTGGTGTGGCCGTTCTTGCTATACAAGAACGGGTGCTGGTCAATGTCCAGTCCGTGCGCTTTGCAGGCGGGGTCGGGGCAGCCGAATCCGGAGTGCAGTCGTCCCATCAGGCGGTTGATTTCTTCGGCGATGCCCGCGTTGCTTTTGATGATGGGTTTTTCGCCGCAGGATTTGCAGCGGATGCCGGGCGCGCCGCCGCCGCTGGTGGATTGGACGACGTAGCAGTCGTCTCGGTCTTCGGACGGGCCGGATTTGACGGGTGTTGTGCGGGCGGGGACGCCGTAATTTGAGCAGACGGGGTTTTTGCAGAAATTGACCTGAATTTTCTCGCCGCCAAGGGGGTTGCTGGTGGCCGCGGGAACGCGCTGCCCGTCTGGGACGGGGGTGGCGGTCGCCTGCGTATTGGCGGCGGGCGTTGCTTGATTAATCTCGGTGTCAGTGGTGTTAGGCATAAGTCCAAAGGCCGTCTATCGGCGGTAAAGTAAAGGGCTTTTCCTAATTATACCGTTTTGAGTAGAATCTGGCAACCGAGTGGCGCGGGGTATGGTAGAATATCGCTTTTTACGGCAAAGCGACTTGAAAATGCGGGTGTAAAGGAGGGGGGGCGGGGGTTGCACACGAAATCGCAATAGTTATCCCCACGCATCTGACCCGCCTTTGGCTGCTCACCCGCATGCTTGGCGATGGTGCGTTGCTGGCGCTAGTCGGCATCGGCGCGCGGGCGCTGGCCGCG
>JAYJLX010068828.1:0-27095 GCA_036873525.1 Chalinula nematifera | reverse complement strand
GGCAGTAAAATGACAGTGTGCAGTATGGTAGGGCCACATATGCACGTCATGGTTCACTTTAGTGATTATAGAATATATACTGTAGCAATAGCATGCTGACATCGGATAGGTATCTTCATCATTAATAATAAGTTATAAGGAACAATTAACTTAATTATAAAATTATACATGTACATGTACTACACACTCGGATTTATACATAATATATATATTCGTTATTATATTTTTTAGCTGTTTGCGATTTCTTTTAAATTGATTCTTTTAAGGCCTTTTACTTTATTTAATACATAAAATAATTAAGTAACTTGAAGATTTATTCATGAAAAGCAAATATATACGACCATAAGATAATTACTTAAAGCATATAATATATACTGACCTATCCTAGTCAAGCAAATGAGAACGGCACATGTTGGTGTGGCCCATGTAAATGTACATTACCCACTTTATCTACATTACACACATTACAATAGATACTAGAGTACATAAATGCACATGAGTTAAAATTCGAAGTTGTCAATTCTTTACAGTGCTCTTATACTATTATCTATAACATACATAAGCTATAGGCATGCACCCGCATAGGAAATAACTTTTGGTCACAAGATAATTCATATTTACATATATATACCGAGTATCTATATGACACTACCTATTGCCCACTTTACCTACATCACCCACTTCACCTAGACTATACATTACCCGTATTACCTAAAGCGTATGCATACCCACATTACTCAATGATTTACTATTGCATTATTCAATTGTGTTAATTAACTGCACTACTTAATAACTAGAACGTTAACTTTACATTGGTTATATGAAGAAACAGTAATAATTTTCCTATGATTGTTAATGTATACCGTACCAGTAATGTAGGCATGCATGTATGTACAATATAAGGTAATAGATATACATCTATACTCCATATGTATACTGTATAGTTATAGGTATGTAATGAGTAATGTATACAGAAGGTAAAATTGTATACAGCATGCAGCTAGACCTACTATAGGTATATAGTACTATCGTGATTAGTACATATACATTAACATGCAGAATTTTCAGTATTCCTGCTGGCTCTCCATAAATGATAATGTCTCAAAGTTTTCTGGCATGAACGATTTCAGTCTACATTCTCTAAAATAATATTTATAATGTTCTCAATGCCTAGCACTAAATTTAACTGACAATACCAAGTACTAAATTTAACTGACACTATCATCAACCTCTTCTTCATAAACTTCAACCTCTGGCAACTTGAGCTCTTCCTCACTCATTTCAGCCATTGTTTCTTCAGTGTCTTCCTCGATTGATTCCCCCTCAGCATTGTCTCGATAATCCTGCTCTTCCCCTTGTATCTCTTCCTCTTCTCCTTCATTTATTGATTGCTCTGAAGTTTGTTGCCATATTGATTTCCAAGGTCCAAAGTTCATTGTTGGCAAGCTACTGCAAGTGACACGCTTATTCAGGGTTCCCACAATCGCGAAGGCGTCACGCTGGATTGATTTAATCTCATTTCCAGAATTGCGACATATAATATCAGACAAAGTAGCTTTCTTGATCTCAATTAGCTGAGCAGGTGTGAATACTCCCTTATTTTCGTAGTAGAACCTATCACCATCTCTAAGGTCAGAGAAAGTTATTCCAAATATGCAGGCAAAGGTTGGACCCAAAATGGAGTCTTTGAACCTTCTCTCGGTCAGTCCAGCTACAAAGAGATCTGCTACCTCAGGTGTGCCATAAACCTCATATATCCTCTTCAAGGTTAATATATGTCCAGTTATGCCATCAGGTAAGTTAGGATAAATTGTTTTACAGTATGCTCTCCATGCACTGTATACAGGTAACCCATGGTCCCTTCCACGCTGGATATTCAGTGCTGCCAAATCCAAACCAGGCGACCCCTTTCTTTCAAAGAGATGAGAAGTCAACACTGAATTCATGTATTCATCGTTTCTTTGTGAGGATTGGGTAACTAGTCCGCGAAGTATATTGGTCACTCCTGCTTTCTTGAATGTTTCGAAATTGAAGAACGCATCTTTCAAATTGATGGAACTCTTTGGGCCGCTTTCGTATCTGTCTGTGCTGTAGGTTATGAAATCGGGTTGAACTAGACTGTGTCCGTATCGTAAAGCAGCAGTTGCGAAAACATTTGGAATAGATGAATCAACGTTACTCTTATATCCAGTGTATCGCCTAAGGACTACTTGTGATCCCAGAGTACCCAATACCTTGGGTAGGTAGTCCTCATATGTGATTTTCTGAAGAATCGCACCAACTATTCTACGTGTTTCTTCATATATCCTGTTTGAATCCCAGCGAGGGTTTATCCTTTGTAGGCTATCCGCTATCCTGTTGTGCTCACGAACAAATAACGTATGCATGGCAGTGAGGCCTATCTGTTCATTAGCCCTGACATCACCAGCAACGAAGCATGTAGTCTGGGGTCCACATTTACCACTTACTACTGGAAGTAGATTGCCTGGGCTTGTATCCATCCTACCTTTACAGCTCCACCCAAATGCTGGACATGGTTTTCTGAGTGTTTTTGCTTTTGCAGTGTCTGATCCGTATATCTGAGACCCGTCTAAGTAAGAGGTTATGTCATTGAGTTGTTCTCTTGGAGTGAGAACGTTGGTACTGCAAACTGCCGTGGAACGTCTGAAATTGATACACTTGCCATCTCCTGTGCTGCCTTTCAATGTGTCACCAGGTTCGATTTTGATTGGCTCACAATCCTTCTCTATTTTACATGTTTTACAAGGTCCTCCCCCTTTGTGTGGTTCCTCGGGTGCTAGGTCGATGTCATGATCCAGAAACTGGCCCCATTGCATTATCATATGGGTGAAAGAATGGCTCTGGATGTTGTGGCTTTGAATGATTTTACGGCTGACTAACCTAGCGCTGGGAGTGGGTGGATCAAAAGGACCTAATTTGAAGCCCTTTAAGCATGGTTGAGATTGTTGTCTACCCCTTGGCACTTCGATGCCATCTTCATAAAATGGAGGAATTAGCCTACGAAATGCTGACTGTGCTTTTCCTTGTGTTGGTTTGGCAAGGTTATTACAAGTTCCATCAATGGTACGGTACCTTATAGTAAGGAAACTGCAGTGAGGCTTTGGTATCTTACATTCAGCAGTTCCAAGAGCTGCTTTGAGTTCTTTTGAAGTCGTAAAATCGCCGAAATGGTGAATACACTGAAGCGCTTCCTTTTGTTCAGCAGTTAGCCCCTTTGCTGCATTGATTTGCTTAGTTTCATAGAGTTTCAAAATTTCCTCAAGCTTGTTCCTGGCGATACCTTCTTTGTCTGCTTGTTGAGATCCCTGTTTGTTAGTAGCAGTGGCAACGACACTGGCTATAAGGTTTAGAAGACCAAAAAATTGAGCATCAGCCTCGAGCTCTGAATCTGCTAAACTACAGGAATCATACTGCTGTAAAACCTCATTAATGGCTTCTTGGAGTAACAGTTGTCGATCTAAAATATAGCAGTAATAAATTTGCCATTTATATTATATAATGTACCTGCTCCTAAAAAGGAATTCTGAATTTCAGGTGATCTCAGTCCAAGCTCTTGTAGTGTAGTGTTCAGTTCCGCCAGATCTGCAATATCTAGTAATTATACAATTGAATATGTACATGATCCCATTAACAGCCTCAATTGACCTCTCAAACTGCAAGAGGCATTAATTTACATTTACCTTGATCCAATGCCACATTCATTATTTCTCCTGTAGATTGAACTATATTCACGAGCAGAGCAATAGGTAATTGAACTGACTTGTATGGCAATATATTTATCACTCTATATACTGACCTGCTGTAACCTGGCATAGTGCAATTGGTGCTAACATCACTGTCACAACAAAGCTGTAAAGTAGCCATTCTTGCTTTACAAGCTTTGCCATTATCTTCATAGCCTATAGTGTGGACTGAAAGCATATAACAATAGTTGTTTGATTATAATAGCTCGTGCATGTCGATCCAAAATAACAATATAAGTTCATCCATTGTAACTGTCCTTTCATAGTAATTTGTCTCTTGATTTTAATACATCAATAGAAAATTAGCCTTAATTTGTTCAGCACTGAAAGAGCAAAGACTCAAATTGTTATTGCTGCTATAACTGTACTGCTGCGTACCACAGCAAACTGAAGAACACAATGGGCTATATACTATTGCTGAATAGAGCATATTGTCTATGAATAGGATAGAATAATCTGTAGCTACTTTAATAGATGTAATTTATTTAGCTAACTCAATGGGTGTGGCTCATTAAACTTTAACATTTTAAAGTTTAATGAGCCACACCCATTGTAGCAATTGCCAGTTTATATTTAGCTGAATACTATTAATAGTACCAGTGGGTGTAGCTCATTAGGCTTTGTTGTTTGTTGTTGTTTTCAGTTTTACTTGTAAATATATGAGTAGGTTTATTGATGGCAGACAGTCATGCATGTTTGTCTTATACCCTTCAACAAAATATCTGTTGACAATTCCATAAAAGCTTTCAATTCCAATGTTTTCATTCTACAGTTATAGTGTTTATTGTTTTTATAATCGTGATGATTTTTAACACACATAGCATATGTACTAATACCTATAATGCATGTACTATATTCAGTGTCAACTTGCATGGGTCAATGTGTTTACAACAATAGCAAGTCATGTGCAATCTATCAGCACCTACATACATAGTATACCATTTGGATGTATTTGGGAATTAGGGTTTTATATAAAAATTCAAAAGCTGTGTACAATGCATTATTGATTAATGGTGAAGAAGCAAATTGAAATGTAACTACAAACAAAATGAAAAAATCTACCAAAAAATATTAATTTTTAAGTTTCTTCATCGTCAGAATCATTGGTGTCAATAAGCAGTGGTTCGCGTAATCTACAGTAATCAATTTGTTCATCATTATTGTATTGAAGATCATTCCTGCTATTGCTCGATAACCCGCCTTGGACAAAGTTGGAGAGGCTCATCATAACCTTACGTGTCTTCTTATAAGCCTTAAGACTGTATATCACAACAATGGCTAACGTGATCATCAAGTAAACTGTCAAAAGTACAGAAACAACCGGGCTCGAGTAACTGCTATCAATTTCATCATTTCTTATGTAGAAGTAAGTGACAAAGTCAGTGAGGCATAAGATGTAAATGAATGCTGAATCAACGATGTTAACGAATCTTTTGGTGAATGGTTTGATGTATATTTGAGCAGTGAGGAACAGAAATAGGACGAATATGTTAATTATGAGCATTATTTGGGGATGAACCCCTCTTAACAAAGCATATAATATGTAAAGCACTGTGATGATCAACTGTCTAACACCAAACCAATACCTATACTTTGTTTTATACGGACCACAGTAGGAATCTATCAATGGATTGAACAGATGAATTGTACGACAGTATCCAATATGAGGAACAACTGTTGTAAAGAATAGGTATGGCATAATGAAGAGCATAAGGACTACTAGAGACACAGAAAACAGTATCAGGTGCTGCCCAGAGAAATACATCTCATTGGCATCAAAGTACCATACGAGCTTTGTGACTGGTTTATTGGAGTCAGCTGAAGTAACCCACAAATTAGCTGATGTTAAAATATTGGAAGACGCAAATAAGAGCTTGGCAAAGGATAAGTGCATCAGAGACATTAAGACTTGAATCGATGAGCCAACGATGAGGTTGGACAGCTTCACTGAGCAGCGACTCATCACGATAAGTAAAAACACAAGACACCATATGTAAACAGGAAATACAAAGAACATTGCTGTTTTGGTAACACTGGTCATTCCATCATAGAAACATACCGCATAACCCAGGTCGAGGTTGAGTGAAGCAACCAACAATCTGATAGGGATAGTGTAAGGTTTCTGATCAAGGAGATCCATGTGGAGACTAATGGCCGACATGTTTGAAAAGAATACAATTCCACCCATAAACCCACTGCTTATAGTCAGCTTGGTATAGAATAAAAACAAAACGAGAACTAATCCCAATAACATGTACACAGCTATTGTTACTAGCCAGACATTGGTACACTCTAGACATTCATTTGATCCAAATACCTGACTCAGGCCCTGTGGGCACTGACCACACATAATACCTGTCCTGTTATGCTTGCATAAGGGATCAGTTAGTGTTGAATCGAATGATGGCGGACGGTCTGCGTAACAATACTCAGGTGGACAGCGTGCTGAATATGCTTCTTTTGAGTCGTGTGCCATATCCATACCAAACCATGAAGAGTGAGGGAGCTGGATTATGGTGTTATCAATGTTACAAACTATTCCTTGGTTTAGCTGCTGGAGAAATGGGCTGCAATCACATCTGTAATCTGCCTTTTGGTGAACATGGAACCCGATTGGACAGGGAGAGATCTCAATATGAAAGTTGAAGGAGGCTTTGGAGCTCCCGGTGCTCTGCAACTTCATTTCTCCAACTACCGTTTTATTGAATTCCGATGATGTTAAAGTAAAGTTCAGTATATTACACCTTGGATACAAGCTATGGTAGTCTTCCCCTAATATACGAAATGAGCCACCATTATAAGCTATTTGGGTTACGAGAGTGTTTGCTGAAATGGGATTGGATTGCTTGTCCTTGACAATCACTGGTATTGTGACAGTTTGTCCTGAGTACAGACTCTGTTCTGTTGTAGCTGAACCATTATTTTCACAAAGTGTTATACTATTCGCTTCACCTGAGATAGAACTGTTTTGTTTAAAAAGAAATATGTCTTCGTAAAAACTGAAATTGTTCTGCATCTGGTAGTTTTGAAGTGTCGTATTGAAAAGCATCCAACAATCATATATATTGGTAATCTTGATGTCACTGCCAGCACCATCAAGGTCAGCATGATTATTATCAAAAACTAGTGGATATCTTATTGTACTTGTACCATTGTATGGTTGTAGAGTACATACATCAGTTGATATTCCCATTGTATCACCATATATAGCACCTCCTGATATCAATGCGCGGTTAGCTTGAAATACAGCGTATGTGGTCTTTGTTAACCACAGATACGATAATCCTTGTAGCGACAAACATCCTCCTTCTATGGCAGTGTTGTTTTTGCATAAAAATTTATCCCGAATCTCAAGTACACTGTTATAGACCTTTATAGCACTGCCATTGTTGTAAGCAAATGTATTGTTAGTGAGAAGTGATACTTTTGGAATATTGTTGAATGAAAACACGGCGTTTCCATAATGGTAGCGTTTGCCCACTTCAAACCCAGCAAACCAGTAACGATTTTGTGTCACATTCATCCCTGACAAAAAAACATTCAAACTGCATGCATAATCGAATCGGTTAATTGGTGAAATCTCCATATACAATCCTATCCCGGACTTTAAGCCACTATTATGGTGAAACGTTGCTTGGTTCATAATGAAGTCAAAATTGACATAGGAAAATGGCTGAGCAATGAACAAAATACCGACCCCTCTTATTCCAAAATTAAAAGCAAGTGTCGCATTCGAAATAGTTATTTTTGATTTATCAGCTGCTGACTGAACGAGTTTTGCTGAGAGGTTATTATCATCAAAGGTGTTTTTATTAGAGGACACAATGAATGTTAGTCCAGATGAGACAGCTTGGTTTTGAAACGAAGGTAACTCTGGCAATAGGATGTGAGACACGTTGAGATATTAGTCAATTGAATATTGTGCTGCGTTGTGGTCCTGTGGTAAACAACCAACATGGCTCCAATGTGTGTGTTATAGCTGTTGAAAATCTCTAGTTCGTTAATTGTTATATTGACGGAGTACATTGTGGATGCAAGGAACACAGCCAAACCTGTTGCACTCAAAATAGGTGCTTTGGCATTGCTTTGGGAAAAAATGTCTAATATGTTGACATCATGCGTGAATGCCTGGGTATTCCTTGAGAACAATGCATGTGAGATACTCAACGAGACCATTGCAGGACGATCCACCAAGGTATCCATCCAACTGTCTGTAAACACAAATACAGCACCACCTCCAGCACTGGTGAAGTTTTTGAGGGTAACCGGTGACCATGAGTTTGTCTGTTTGTCAATCACAGTCACCTTACTGATGTCAATGAAGCCATATGCATTGATGAATAGAAGTCCTATTCCTTTGAAGTTATCCTTCACTATAATTGACGATAACCTTGGATTACTACAGTGGAAGAAAAGTAAGACAGCTGCTTGCCCGGAACCAATGTAGAGATTGGATGTATTACTTAGTAGCACTTCACTCACATTAGCTGGCAGCTTGAGTTCAGCTCCACACCCTATGAATGTCAAGTTTTCAAACAATAAGTTGGTTACGTTGAAAAAGCCGAATCCAGTTTCGTTTCTGCACGTTATGTTTGCTTGGCCTTCCTCCGATACAATGGAAACATTCATTACATTTTGGATCATGCAAAATTCACCAGTTGAGATGTCGTACTGCGTCAAATGAGATAAATTTAGTGTCATTCCTGCCTGGAGACCTTGCTGACATAGGTAGTATGTCAACGATGAGTTGGGTGTAGTTGTATCATTGCCTTGTTCTAGTATTGCCTCTGGATTACTTCCCGGCTTTACAATAACTCCAAGGTAGAGGATTATTCCAACAATCAGTATTTTACTAATAGCCCTCTCCATGATGCGCTTCATATTAGCATGCAATTCTATGTACTGATCATATAGTGTCACATATTTATACATGCATGTAGTTTACAATCTATGGAAACATAAACAACAGAAATATGTGATAATTTTTAATCAAAACTTATTAGACTATTTCATATGTACACACTTATAATATAGCCATGCATGCAGGCTGTATCCGGCTTATACTTAGTTGTATATAACCCAAAAGCCTATAAGCACCCATGTACCTAATAACTAAACTATTATAACTAGTGCACAGTGCCGGTAAACCCTCACCACGCTATGCAATAATTACCACAACCGGCCATACTGCCGCATAATGTGGCTACACATTGAAATACAGTTTTGCATAATTAAGCACTGGTTTATTAAATATAGTCCAGTTAATTTTAATTAGAGAAAAAAAAATGAGCTCGATCAGAGTCTTCAGTAAAAAAAAAAGGAAGAGGCAGAAAAAAAAAAATCCCACGATCAGTCATTACTGACTCAGCCATTACTGACTATCTATTCAGTGGGTGTCGTATGTGGGGGGTGTATCCGCAAGAGCACCCAATAATGATCCAACGATCACATCAAATAACTCAAAGAGATACAAGGTCACCGTGTTGGATACAGGCTGATTACTTCAGACCACTATACTCCGCAGACCATCTCCGGTCTTTCCGGTCAGTATAAATGGGGAGGAATTGCAGGTAGACCCCAGGCCATATTTACACACAATGTATGTAAAGCACACTCAGTGCCCCGCAAACCATGTAGTCTGATACCCAGACTGCACCACCACACAACATGTATAATTTCGTCTTCCTTATATATCGATCGCGTACAAGTGACCAAACCTATTGTGGGTTTGGCTTAGGGCCGTCGCATTGACGTCACTTAATTATATTCATAGCCCTACTCAGCAATGGTTAAGCACTTGTATAATTATACTTTAACTCGGCGATGCTACAAGATTATACAAACGGGACTTGTACCAATTGGAATCAGCTCTTCAGAGCGCCTAAAACTATATATTCCAGTATAGATCTACAGCCATATAATTAAAATTTACCCAGCATGCTAGCTTTGAGCAAATCGCCATAATCTTTAACAAAAAAAAATCGACACTACCATGCAGCAGTTATATTCAGTTATTATAGCAATCCTCACCACAGTATGTATAATATAATGCATGTTAATACCATAAATCATGATACACAGATCCATGCACACTGCATGCATCAGTGCCGAGATGAGTGCAGCTAGATCCATGCATCTATTGATCACTTCCATGCACGTATGATTCAAGATAATTGAGTTTGGGATATATTTTTCATAAATTAAGTTCTTGAATCAATAATGTATCAAAACAATGCTATTTCAATATAACGTGGTCAGTTAATTAGTGTTACCATAATACGTACATTTAACCCCAATAATAACTAGCATTATAAAAAGTTATTTTAATAATAATAATCTTAATTATGAAAAAAAAAAGCTAATTAAAAAAAATAATGGCTGAAAACTCTGCATCTTCATATTTCTTTAAGGAACAGAGCTGCTCCACACTGCACCATCACAGCAACATTACTTGTACCGCCACACGGTACAGTTACCTGGATTACCAACCTCTCACGAGAGCTACTGGTATACAAAGGAAGAGCAATACACATGTCCTCCGGATACGGAGGGGGCGTGTCAGGTGGGACCCAACCAATGGTACACGGGGGAACAGTGACAACACTAGGAGAAGTAGGCTTACTTACAGTTAGCTGACCACCCTCAAATAGACAACCCTGTAACTGAATTCCAGTTACCTAGGAGATACAAGGGGTTAAACAATTATAATTATTACTATACACACATGCGCATAATTATACACACATGTACAGTACATGTGTACATGTAGTAGCAAGTCATCCACTTTATTATAACATGTATTATTAAGATAAGTTGAATGTTAAATACGGCCTTCAAGAAACCACTAAAGTTTACCGAATACATATGCTATATGTATATATGTACATGCATTCTAATCCAATACTTACTTGGACAGCTAGTTTAGCACCAGGCACACCAGAAGTCTTCCATGATGTTGATAAAGTTAGTGAATCCATACTGATACCCAAAATACTGAGAATAAAGAGGAAGGAAGGATTAAAGGGTGCAAGAGGGGAAAGAAAGTAAAGGAGGGAGGTGAAGGAATGATCGACAGAAAGGGAAAATGAAAAACAAAGAGGTAATAAAGGAAGTGGGTAGACATGGAAAGAAAAAGAAAGACAAAACAGAACATTATCTTTCACAAACCATAATAATGTAATAATGTATATACTATGTACAGGTGTACATGTACATGTACATGTTACATGTATAATTATTAACACATGTAGCTGTATATAACATTACTTACCGTGCTGTTTCCTGTCTCAATGCATTCAGAAACGTGGCTGGACTGAAAAGCTCCGATAGATCCAGCACCCCTCGTTTGAGCATCGTTCCTTGGCTACTCTTTTCATCCCAGCTCCCTAGGGCCAGTGCTTTAGCTACCAGTGTTCTGAGAAAGACGGAGGGCTCTTCAGGCCCCTCCCACTGTGATAACCAGGCTGATGGTGTCTCCTGGGAGAGCAAGGATGTGGCTAGTTTGTGAGTGGAAGGGTTCAGTAGTGCAGTTCCCTTGAGGACCTTATTCAGCAGAGATAGAGTGCTGTGGATGGACTGTAGAGAACAAGTAATGGATTAGACTCACATGATAGGATTTATATACTGTATACGTATATAAGCTACCATATTAGCAACAAAGTAAAACTGTCAGTTTCTTACATAACAAAAAATGTATAAAATAATAAGGTAGGCACTTAAAAAAATGCTTACATATATACAGTATTGTTCTATAGTATGTATATGCAATCCTTTATTGTTACCTGGACCATTCTAATGGCATTATAGTATTCCAACATCACAAATGCAGTCGTTGGAGATGAAACTTTATCCGAGGGAGGAGAAACTTTCTTCTTTATCAAATCTGACCCCTGGAATTAAACATTAATTAACCAAATGATTAATCCGCTAGGTACAATTGTGCGCCTCACTTGGTTGAGCTTCTTCCACAAGTTCAAAATCGGGGACAACTGTTGGCTCCATGCTTCCCTATTGAACTTATCCGTACTGCTACTAGCGGTCTGGAGGAGTCTTAATTGATGAATAATCTATATGTGGGAGGGGTCACACTATAAAGGGGGGAGGGGCAATATTATGCAATAACTGTATCTAACCTGACTACTGACTGTTCTTTGCTTCGATCTGTCAATGTTTGCTGGTAGACCAAAGAAAGATGGTTTATCGGATTCGGGCAATAAAGAAATTAAACCAGTGAATTCCTGAACGAATTTAAGAATGGAAAAACAAATACAATACATACAAAGTGGGTGGAGTCAATTATTAGGCCACACCCATCCCCATAAAATTATAATAATAGGGTGTTGCACACATAATTTATGTACATGCATTGTATAATTTCTGCTAACCTTTAGCTTATAGGAGACAGGTAATTTTCCAATTGGTAGTCCAGTGCCAGACTTCCTGTTTAGTTGAGTGTATCCTTGCTTACCACTGATGACACTGTCATCGAAATACTGATGAATATACGAGATAAGGACTCGCATATCGTATGTATTATCTACACGCCCTCCATAAAGAGCATTCTCCATTAGACCATGGACAAACTTCCAGTTTATTGCTTCTACAAAAATACAGAGAAATGGTATTATACAGTATATGCATACAACCCTATATACACACATAACACAATGCTTAAAAGGACATCTACGATGTATTATGGACATACATTGTACATGTACAGTATACATGTATGTACTGTACATTGTTACAGTGTGTGTGCTATAGTTCAAACTCAACACTCACTTCCTTGAGCTGATAGCCTATCAACGAGATTTGTGGCAGCCCTCAAGTCTGACATGGAGAACTCGTAGAATTTAGACCATCCCTGCGGTATGAATACTCTCCTCTCCTGAACCACAGCATGGAACCACGCTAACACGAACATAGTCTGCACTCTACTGACTGACTTCCCTTCCTCTAGATATTCCTCAGTCCAAGACTCGTAGGTACGCTGTAAGTTTCTCTTGATTCCAGGAGGAGCTTCATATGTTATCTTCAAACTGTTTTGGAGGAGAATGGGAGGGAAGCGAATGTGTGGCTCTGTCGTAAGCCATAACCTGAACTTGTTGTTTGGTTCGAGGCTATTCAATTCCTTCTCTAAAATAGACAACCACGGTAGGACCAGATGGATGTTCTTGAGACACAGCCATTTCCCAGAGTTGGCACAATCGTGTAATAACTGTAAGGCGATGTCAGATTGGCCTTGACCCATGGCAAGTTGTTCGTAGTCATCACTACCAACAATCTCCTCTGCCAGTTCTTGTAGCTCTTGTGAAGGATCGGCTCCAGATAGTATCAACAGAATGGGTTCCGAAGGAGTAGTCTCGGTGGCATATAGCTTCTTAAGGTTGAGTGTTGAAGGAGAGAGTTCCTTTAGTCCCAGTGCATAACTGGCAAATTGTTCCATTGAACTCTGTAAGCGATCGGGTTGCAGTGCTTGTATAGCCAGCAGCTGTTGAAATGGAGTTATCCTTTGAGAAACGGAGGGTGGGAAGTCCTTCTCACACTGTGAGCTCTGAGAGAACTGTGTCCATAAGTTGGTATTTGATAGCTCGAGGTTGGAATAAAGGCTGGGGAAAGTTGACTTAATAATATTAATGGCCATAGCCTGACCCGGGTCACACCATGCTGGGAGACTCTCCTTCATCTGTTTCATCGACTCCTGCCGTCTGAACACCTCCTGAACCAGCGACCCACTGAACACCTCCCATTCTTTATCCTTGAACAGATCGGGTTTAATACCGTGTATGAGATGAAGAGCGAACATCAAACAGTCTGCCTTGAACAGGGATCGGCAAACGTATTGGTACGTTAGTGACTGGAGCACTGTCTTCAAAGATTGTATTCGTAGGTCAGTGTTACCAGTGTTTTCACTGCTCTGTAGAGCTCGCCTAAACAGACCGAGGAAGGAGCCCAAACTAAACTGATACATGTGGTTCAATTTCGATAAACTTTCAATCACAAAGAACAGCTTGCTGCCAAATTCAGCCAAAGGAAGGAAGGCATTCCGCTCGGTATTCAATGACACCTGTAGGCTGACGGATTCCTCCAAAGCTTCTGTTATGGTTAAACTCTTTGCTTTGGTTTCATTCAATGAATCCAGGAGTGCCTTGTTCTCCAGTATATTACCTTCAGCTGATGCTAATTCTTGTAGTAAAGACTCCTCCAGGTTGGCTAACTGTATCTTCAGGTCTTCCTCCATCCTGAGCAGCTCTGTTTTTCTGTCTTCTAGCTCAGGTTTTTCGTGTTGTATCGTTGCCCCTAGCAACTGTGATGAAAGCCCCGCCCTCGTAGTAGTGAAATTGACTTCAGAAACAAGTGCTGAGCTGAATGGAGGTATTTCCGGATCAGGGTTACGGGTGGTCAGGAATAAACGGAATGTGTCATTATAATCTACAGCCTTGTCACCAATCTGTACCACATAACGATGCCCCTGACTAACGAGATCTTTACGAAGTAGAGGAGTAATGAGTGGTTCGACTCCGTCTACTTCTTGAATTACCAGCGTCTTACCAAAACGAACAGCCAGCTCTAAGCTGGTCGTGAAGTTGGAGTCTTGTTGGTTAATAACCTCAAGCCTCGTGTCCTTTAAGTGGTTCTTAAGCCATGTTGTAGCTCTCTGTGAGGGATCTATCAATAAAGGACATGATTGACCTTGTAATATAATCAAAGCATTCTCAATACTCAGGTCATCTGCTGGCAGTCCTTCACTCTTCCAGCACAGCTGTTCCTTTTCAGTGGACAAGAAACGACGCAGTTCGAAATCTTTTAACCCCACGATTTCCATCCATTGCTGAAGTTTACTGACTCGTTCGTCCTCAGGTGACTTACACAGATACACAAGGAAGCCAGCAGCTAACACAGACTGCGTTGGTAGCTTTTCCAAGTCCTGATTGAGGTATTGCACCTGCTCAGACCATCTCTTGTGTTCCCCTTTCAGCTTTCCCACTAAATTCTCTGCTGCTTGTATGATTTCTGCCTCGCGTTCGACTTCCATCCTCAGTCGAGCTGCTTCGGCTGTCCGCTTTTCAAACCTGACCTTCATGTCGCTTACTCGTTGATCCAGAACTCTCAATGCCTCGCTAAGCTTCAACAGTTTGGCCTCAGATTTCTCCAGGTTACCCTGAAGCACAGTCTTCTCCTTTTCCAAGGGTCCAATCTTTTCTAATACAACAGAATATTGAATATTGGCCTTCACCCATGCTGCTAGTGGGGCTGCAGCTGCGCTGGCTCTTTTAGCCACACTCGGTTCAAATGACTTGCTATTCTTGTTCAACAGCTCCTGAACTGTATTACGTGAGTCTGGAGTAATCTTGCGTGCATCAAAGCTCTGAATGTCTTCGCGGAGTTCTTTCTTAGCAAGAAAGCTCCTCATGTTACCCCATGAGGTATCGTATATCCCCATTATGCTCAGCACGCCCTCCAATATGTCCTTGATAACCGATGGAGGCATCCTCAAAGCTCTGATCTCCGATATCGTCTCGGGTTTTATATTTCCAACGGCTTTCTTAGCCTCAGTGATTAGTGGTTCAACTTCAGATAACTCTATATCAATGGCTTTCTTCCTCTTCTCCAGTTTTAACCGTTCCTCACTTTGCTGTTGTTTAATTTTCTCTACTTCGTTCTTCTGTTCTGATGCAGCCTGCATACTGGCTGTTATTTGTTGTAATGCTTCATCAGCCTCGGCTTGTTTCTGCGTCAGTAGTTGTTGCTGTTCAGCGGCTTTCAATTTCAGTTCATCGACCCTTGCAGTAGCCTCGTTCAGCTTCCTCACGCCAGTTTGGAATCTCTCTTGTTGTTTCAACAACCCGTCTTTCTTCCTGAAATACACGGTGTAGTACATGTTGAGGAAGTTAATGAACTTGCGTGGAGTCTGAGCATTGCTGCCGCATGATTTATGAATACTCAGGAACATCTTACTCAGTGGATTGGGGGCTGCGGTGGACGTTTGGTTGATAAGATTTTTAGAGGATTTGTTTAGTATAGCCATTGGTAGTTGAAGCATAGTATCATTGGACCATTCTTCCATGCTTTGAAAGGAGCAGGCTGTGTACAGGGCAGGGTTGGCTTCACATTGGGCTACGAATTGAGGTGAACTAGAGTCCATAATCATAACAACATGGAGGTTTAGTTTGACACGCGATGAGAAATAGGATAACAGAGTCCCCCGGAAACCTTCCTCTGACATTGTGTCCTTGAGAGGTACAAGGAGGGAGTCTAGCTCCTCGGGTGTGTATAGGCCGGGCACCTCTCCTGCACTCAGCAAGCTGTTGACCATTTCAAGGAATGTTGGATCAATCAGTTGATGGTCCTCAAGTAACAAGATGACTTGCTGTCCTTCTACCCCAGATATATTCATTACCTACAGTAAATTAAATACATGTACATAAATAAGAATTAAACTCTAAAATCTGTGATTTTAACTACAATACATACATTTACTATACAGTATACAATGTAACCTGTACATGTACAATATACATGTAGCAGCTGGATAAACTACATGTAGATTATCCAAACCATGAACACTTGCATGTATTCTACACTAACTGTATAATACTGTACACTATTTTCCACTCACATTTTTCAAATCAGTTTTAAAGTTCTTAATAGAGTAGTTCCTTGATACATGAGGAGTAATGATCTCAATGCGATGCATGTGAGCCACTAGTCTCAGTGCAGTGCGTCGCCCCACCCCACTTCTCCCAGCCATCAATAGGGAACCGCCCGGGCGGGTCAGGACACGATCAACACGGGCTATATGACCCAGTACCTCACTGAATATAAACATATCCAACTCACACTGCTCACGAGCTTTAATAGAGAGAACAAAAAATAATAATCAAATAAAAATTTAATCACTCATTATAGTAGAGTAAACATGTTCTCTTTAGAAGTACTCACCGAATGTTATTATTGCTTTGCCAATAATGGTAGAGAGATCTGTAGCAGCGAGTTTACCCAATGGTTTACCGAAATTTTTGATTCCATCGGTAACAGCTGTTGTGGCTATGCCCCACGTTACATAATAGGTGTCAGAGGGAGGGATATCAGCCGACCAATCAGATCGCAGCATACGACCAAGTATAGAATCAAACTCAGTTTGTGCTTTTGAACCTAACACATTTAAAATTACAAAGAATCACAAACTACATTTTGACAGTTAATAATAGACACCATGCTACATGTACATGCACACGTACAGTACGTACTGTATAATTGATAATACTGACATATGTACATGTACTAGTGTATCATACCGACGAGCCTGTCTTTGAATAGTCTGGACCCCTCATAAGCCCAGGCATTGAGTACTCCAGCACTGGACGTGGTGTCCTCTGATAGAGGATATCGTAACAGACCACAGACCCAATCAGTGAGGTCCCTCGGGTTGAACAGATAATGGGAGTGGTCATCCACACTGAAGTGACCACGTATCTATATAAACATGCAGAGAGAAAACGAATGAATATAACCACATTACATGCACATGTACTGTAATTGAACTCTGACCTGGTCATATACATTGATCATTGAATTAGCCAATGAATGGATCTTCCCAACCGACGACCAGAAGGGATGCCCCTGTAATGAGTGCTGTATAATTGGGTGTAGGTAGGCTCCATATACTGCCTGTAACTGTTCGTTGCTGGGGTATTCAACTGAACACAGTCTAACAATAGAGGTGAGGCGGGTCGATAGCTGGTGTCTACCGAGGCTACCAGCTGGATTAATGGAGGCTATGATCTGAATACCCTCTAATGCCACCCACTCCAGATTACTATCAAAGAAACCCTTGTACGTCAGGATCTATAGAATAAACACTAAATAATTTTGAGAATCATATTCTAATGTCCACATATGCTGTATGCTACTTTATCTCAAACGATATTGTTTATGATTAGTTTGTCTGACTAGCCAGCCTAACTAGAGGTGGGCTAGTCAGAACAAGTTCGCTGTACCTGTTGTAAGAAGGCGATCAGCTGAGATGTACCCCATTTGTCAGGTTTCGGTAGATTAAGGTCCTTCAGATAGAGTATGAGCCTCTCACAGTCTCTGGGTCTATACACTCTTCCAGTGGTAGTGGATATTGACATACAAACCTACAGTTATTGAACGTGTGTATATTCACTCAATCATCAAGTCTAGGTCACACTCAATACATTGTATCTTGACCTTGACCAACACAATTGATTGTAATATGAATATGTCTGTAAATGCAAGCAATGTTTAAATATATTCATGACAAAAAAATTTTATACATAAAATTTTATTTTTATTAATTTTTAAACCATCAGAGAGGAAAACACAAAAATGGCTGATACTGTAGGTGCCCAAATGACAACCCAAGTGAGAAACCTTCTATACCTGTAGGAAAGCTAATTCATTGTATCAAGGATACTCATACAAGCTTATACAGCAGTATAAAGGATGCAGTTGAAAACAATATGGAAAAATTCATAGATGAACTTTTTGCAAGAAAAGTGATCAGCCCATCAGTGAAAAAGTCACAGAACTATTCCAATGTAACTGATGAGTTTTGGGCAGCCCTGCCTTTCCTGAGTGCTGAAGAAATTGAAAAGAAGTGTGAGGAATTTCTAACCTCTCTGGCTTCAACTGGACCAAATGGTGTTCAGGCAGCTAAAACATTACAAAAAGCATGGAAAGAAAGAGTGGAAACAGATATCAAAATCAAGTTTCTTGCAGTGTAGACTAGCTATCTATAACTTTCTAGTTCACCTTTTTTGTTTATTTTGAAGACACGAACTTTAATGTTATTTGTCAAGTGATTGTAATAATCAGACACACCCTTTAATAAAACTAAAAATAAAATGGCCGACAGATCTATAGAAAGGCTAGTACAATGTATCAAGGACACTCATATTGGTTTCTTCAGCAGTATAAGTGGTACGGTTGAGAACAACATGGAGAAATTCACAGATGAATTGTTTGCAAGGAAACTGATCAGTGGGGGTGTGAGAAGGTCACAGAACTATTCTAAAGTAACCAATGAGTTTTGGGCCGGTCTACCATTCCAGAGAGATATTAAAGGAATTGAAGATAAGTGCAAGGCATTCCTTAACTCCCTGGCTGTCTCTGGACCTAATGGTGCTCAGGCTGCTAAAACATTAGCTGAAGGATGGAAAGAAAGAGTGAGAACAGCACTTGGAATCAACAGCTTCTTGTCTGATTTCACAGTAGATGGTAAGTACATACATAAAACAACGAAACTGTACTGTACATGTAGTTATTGCTTCGTAGTATATACATGTATTGTTTTAATTTGTTTATTTCTTGCATCCTCTCAATTGTATCCTTAGGCTATGAAGCTATAGATGGACCACGCCTCACCCAGGCCCCTCCCCCTCCTCCTGTACCCAAAGTACCATATGATGAGGTGATAAAGAAGCACACTCCGCGATTATTACAGCTAGTCACTGATCCAGATACACTAGCAGTTGAGCTATGGGCAGGTGACTTCATTGGGGACACTATGAAGGACACTATCTTGACAACTAATCTATCAAACATGGCTAAAGGAACTAAACTGCTTCATGAAGTATACGTGTACTTTCAAGACTGTGACGATCGAAAGAAGATGGAAGAGTTTTGTAGTATAATGAAGAAAACATGCAACCCAGGAATAGAACGACTTGTGAATGAAATTTTATCACAAATTTAACCAATACAATACAACACAATGCTAACATACACTTGTATCTAATACTATTATACAGTAATACAATAATAATATAGTACACACAATACAATGGTCATTTACATGTACAGCCGGTATATGTCTATTGGATGTTTAGTGAATAAGGTTGTGAATGCATTCTTACCTGCTGTAGCTTCTGTTGAACATGTTGAGCTGATGTCTGTGCACTACAGTGGACAATAGCCACTTGTGTTGAGGGTAACTGAGAGAAACAGTACTTCAATAGAAGCCTGGACAAAGAAATTAAGGAGAGTGAGCAAGAGTAGAGAAAGAGAAGTGGGAGGGGTATGAGATGAAAGTTCAACTTTACACATGTACATGTACATATATGCTTTAGTTACCAATGTATTTTACTTACTCTTTGCCACACCCCTCTGGACCAACCAACAGGAAAGGCTGTCTTGTCTCATGCCGTAACCAGGGCATTATCATTCCTCTATTCCGCTGTATATCGGATGTTAGAACCACAGGGGGATTCCCCTGGGAGAAATCCGACAACGACAGGTTATCAGGCAACTATAAAAGGAACAATACCACATTATTAAATAGTACACATACATGTACAATATGTGCATGTGGTATATATCAATATAAGAGTGTATAGTAAAGATGAGATAGGGAGAGAGGGAGGGTGGGAGTCACCTGTAATTGATAGATTGTTAATTTCTTGGTAGTGTGATCGTAGTATGTGTCCAGGGGGTGCCGGGGGTCTGGAGATATTTCATGTGTCAATGTGAATACCTACAATGTAAATACAGGCTATTCAATACATGTACATATATACGTAGTATAATACATAAATTTTTGTAATACTGTATAATGTGCTACAAAAAAAACAAACAAATAATGTCTACACATACACTGTACATGTACATGTAAATCTCCATGTTATGTAAGTCCAGTGTACATGTACATGTAAATCTCCATGTTATGTAGGTGCACAAACATGTCTATCCATCGTACCTCTTTAGCAAACTTTGTTCTTGAATCCAGTGTTAGGTTACTCCCCAGCCCTCTGATTAGCCCACAAGTAAACTCCGCCTTAGACTCTGCCCCTATCAGGTGACTCAATCCATTGAGTACCAGCCCCACTAGAGTGGTATCAGTAACAGTATCTCCATTCTTCAATACCCAATCTAATGAACTATAGTAATAGTCCTCTATCCAACCAGCCAGGGAAGATGAGCCATCCGATGTATGACGTTTTAACCATGACTTGACTATAGCCTTCACATCCGTATCTTCATCACTGATAATAAATAACATAAAGAGAGAACACTTTTAATTGAATTTAAAATGCATACTATACACGTACATGTAAAAGTAGGTATACATGTACGGTGTATGTAAAACCCATCTACAGCAGTACAAAAAAAGAAATACATACATGTACATAATTATGTAGCGATTAATTAATTTACGTAAATAAATGACATTTAATACATGTACATCTGTTAATCGTGATACATGTAGTTGTCTTCCTCCCTTCCCTCTCCTCCCCTTTACCTCATGAATATCATCCCCATCCTGGATATAGTAGCAGGCGAGGCACACGAGAGATCGTGGGTTTCAAACACAAAGTTGACATTTGGTCCGAACTGTATCCTCTCCCCTGAGGGCATTGTGAGGAGCCGGTTATCGTCCAGTACGGAATTAAGGGACTCCACCCACTCGGGATCAATATCTCCGTCACATATAACCCATGATTGGGTATCCTTATCCTCCCTAACCACCTGACGAGCACTAGAGGTCAACACACCATCCGTCCACTCTCGTGTGTCCACATCAATATGACCCAGTAACTAAGGGGAAAAGGACATGTACATCAATACAACTAACCTTATATACCACAAACAATGGCCTATAGTATCAGCTGTGTATACACATACGTACATGTAGGCCTGAGTATATATCTGAATGTGTAAATGTACTGTACCTGAGTCCTGGGCATTGCCTTAGGGTTCATAGTGTGTGTTTTAACTGTTCGTCCGATCTTGTTTAGTGCCAGCTTCAGTACGGACCACAGAGTGGATTTACCAGAGCCACTTGGACCCACAATGACCACACCCATTCGCTGTCTCAACTGCTCATAAAGTTCCAATGCTTTTGATATCTATAATAATGAAATACATGTGTGCATTATTACATGCATACATGTACAAATAATGTTATGTATGAATGGGTGGAGCTTGGTTGCTATGGTTACTTATTTCTCACCTGTGAGTCAACTATCTCCAGACTCAGTTCCTGTAAAGCCAGTTTAAGTCCGTCCACTAGAGTTTCCTGTTTAACGTTCTTGAACTCGGCTCCAGGGAATACGTCACGTATCAATGCATCAAACCGCTTACTATCGGCAAATGTTAATTTAGATAGAGTGTTAAGCCTTAGAGCTTGAACCAGCAACTCTATCTCTTTAGAGGAAGAAACTATGGTAGGTAAAGAAAGTAAAGAAACAGCAATAATAAACATGTGTTCATTAAAACTAGTACAACACAAATAAAAAATACACATGTACATGTAAGTAAGTGTCCATTAAAGCGTTAATACATACATGTACATTGTATCTACTGTAGTTACAATATATATGTATGCTGAAACAAACCTTTGTTTTGATTGGTGTTGGACTTCTCCTGTTGTAACAGGTTACCGGATCCCTTCAATACTGTCTTAATGGCTCTGAGTCCCCAATCATAGTGTTGTTGAGGGGACAGGAGCTCTCTAATTAGAATACGGAATACAAAGCAAATGTAAAACAACACTCGTGTACTGTACACACTATATATGTATGTACATGTATTGTACATACTTAGAGAGGGAGAATATGGCAACCAGTTTCCTTCCGATGTTCTTAGCACTTTTGAATCCTTCTGAGAACAGTATCACTTCAGCAATGAGTTCATTGTCCGGTCGTGACATGGCTACTGGTCTGAATAGTTGTTTAAGGTTATCCGGTAGTTTCTGGCGGCCACCGTATCCCTTACCAGCTGGATTAAGGGTTATAAATATACCAGAGTTGGGGTCTAGATCAACCTATACACAAAGAAACAAGGACTGTTTAATAAAGTCATTTAAAGTAAATAATATCATATGTACACAGTACACTTCTATACACTGTACATATAAGACCAGTATTACATATACATGTACGTTGGTAATACATTGTACGTGCATGTACATGTACAGCACACACTAAATATTGGTTGAAAAATCTTTGAAAATAAGAATGATTTTTATTGATTCCAACATCAAACAAATCACAGGTACATTAAAGTAATTGTACAATGTCACCTTTCTATCCAGTAGGTCACAGGATGGTGATCTGTTCCTAATGGCCGTCTGTATGGCTTGTATCTGCGTAGATACGGCTGATAACACCACCTCCTCTAGACGATTGAACTCATCGAAACAACCCCAGGCACCGCACTTAACGATACCAATGAATATACGCCCCATCGACTTGACATCAATACCCTGAAATACATGTACATGTTACAATAAAAAAATACAATATAAGTGAATACATGTACATTACAGCATGAGGAATTATGAAGAAATGGTTCAGCCCAGAGGCCTTCATATCAGTTATTATTGATCAAGGAAAAATAACAACATTTCGTTTAATAAAAAAAAAACTACGGTACAGTGATATTATTTAAACACTAAATGTTTTTGAATGCTCATGCAATAAATTAATTAATCTAATCATATAAATGAGTAGGAATATGGTCTAGTGAAGCTTGTCTCATTATTCTTGTTCTCAAGGAGTTTAATTCAGCTACTTGGCTAAGAAGCTGCAACTGCAAAGACAATGTCCGTCCACTGGATTCAATCTTGCACTTTTGAAGCAGATATTTGACAGTGTAAACCAACTCGTACATCAGGTATATATTGTTATACCCTTTTAAAGTTAATAATTCATCCTTTTTAAGTTTATGCCCACTAATAATATAAAGTGCAACTTCTTCAAAACCACGTACTTCAGAACTAGATTTTATACCATTATAACTGTGGAATATTGATTTCGGTGCATCAATTTTATTTGGCTGAAATGGTTCGTTATTAGCATCAAGCTGTGATTCATTAGTGATATTTATGTATCTGTAGAAAGTACTGGAGTCATAATAATTGTCAGTCGATTTGTCTGCGAAATTATCCTCATATTCCATTGCTTCCTCATCAACCTGACTATTTAGTGAATCCGTAATATACTCGTCATCATCATCATCACCATTATCGAATTCAACATATTCTATTGCTTTCTTATCCACCTGATTTTCTAATGAATCCTTGTTCACATACTCATCATCATTGTCATTGGATACAATTCCACTATTGTCTGCTCTCCCTGCGGACAGTCTTTCTTCTCGTTTCTCAAGAATCATTTTCCATATGGCAAGTGCTTTAGCAGATTTATAAAAGCTAAATGAATCGAAACTGAAATCCTGCTGAAGAACAATTCCAGCCAAGTCCAGGGCATTTTGACCATGTTCATTAGTCACATCAACGTCACAGCCTGACTGCTCCAAAAGAAACTGAACCATCTCAACATTACCATGAATGGTTGCAAGCATTAGCGGTGTAGCATTGTCATAGTATGGATCTCTGCCATTGATATCAGCACCATTAGACAATAGCTTACTGACAGTAATCCAGTTTACTCCATTGTCTTGATTCATGACGGCCATTGATAAAGGTAAAGCTGCGTTAAGATCATCAACCTGAGCACCATGCTTTAGCAATTCTTCTATAACCGTCCCTTTGCCATAGTACGAGGCCAGATTTAAAGCATTAAATTTACCATTCACATATTTTGGATAGGCTCCATGCTCTATAAGCAACTTAACCAGTTCATGATCATCATCAACAAGCATCAATGGTGTAATCCCATGGAACGATTTTTCAGCTTTGATGTTAACATTTACACCAGCTTTTATCAAAGTGTTTACTATTTTAGAATATCCTTTGAAAGTAGCTATATGAAGCGATGTGAGTCCATCGATGGTTTGAGAGTTAAGGTCGAAACCATTTTTAATATGTTTTTGGACACAGTCATAGTGGTTACGTGCAGTACTAATATGCAGTGAGTTGAACCCTTCGTTATCTGTTATATGAGGCAATCGGAGCTGGTGAATAATCTGGAGTAATACATTAACAACAAAATCATGACCATTGAGACTAGCCACCATTAATGGTGTCATATTGTAACTATCGACAGCATTGACATCACACGATGACCTCATAGACCCTAACTCTGCCTCCTGTGGCTGCAACAATATCCGGCATGACTTATAATGACCATGAGCAGCGGCAATATGTAACGGAGTCCAACCCAGGAAATTCCTATCATTGATGTCAATATCCTGTTTCATGAGTATTAGAATCACTTCAATATGGTCATTACTGACTGCTAAGTGCAGAGCTGTATTTCCAGCTGTTTTCTCTTGTATATAAACATCTCCCCCATTGTCTAAAAGAATCCTGACACATTCAGCAAACCCAAAATTACTTGCTATCAACAAAGCAGTGAGTCCAGTATCCACCTGTAGGTTAGGGTCAGCTTTATGATTCAGCAAACAAGTAACAATGTCACAATATCCAGCGATACTAGCTAATATTAATGCCGTCATCTTATCTTTACCAAGAATATTAGGATCAGCCTCAAACTTTTCTAGTAGCAATTTAACGATAGTTAATTGGCCTTTGCGGCTAGCCAACATGAGTGGTGTGGTACCACTCTTTGAAACTTTGTTCACATTTGCACTGTGTAAATTGATAAGTGCTGAAATTATACGAAGATTCTCATGCATCACAGCCAACTCTAATGGTGTGAAATCCCACTCACCATCAGCAGTAAGGGCATCGTCATAATTAACATCAGCTCCTATATCAACAAGAAACTGAATATCATTGGATACATTGGCATTGACAGCCGTTGCATTCTTAATCACTTCAAGCAAAACCAAAGACGTATGTTCCATTGACTGCAGCTCTCCATTACTAATGTTAATAGTAGAAGAATTCACTTCGAGTGACAGAACACCAGCAAATTTTAACCAACGAAGGTTGTTTAATGCTTTAGAATTTATCAATGGTAGCAATTCCAAAGGAATCATGTAAGTGATTGTAAGTATGCTGCGATGAATGCTGATTAACATCATTAGTGAATTGTCGTCACCAAATACGTGATTTACCAAGTTATTGAGGTTTTCTACAGTCCTGTCGTTCCAGTGTCGGCCTAGTTTTAAAACTATTCGTGTAGCGTTGTTGTTTGGAATTTCCTGCTGAGCTGCGACGTTCCAGACTTTATTAGATAGTTCGGATAAGGCAGTAGAATTTAAGAATCTACCCAATGAATCATGGTGGTATTTGGAAATGTTGGCTGAAAAAGAACCTTGTAAAAATTTTTCATTGATGCTTTCCAATAAAGATGTGTCCAAATAGTTTACAAACTGCCTGATCCTTCTGAATAAAGCATCAATTTCATCAATGTCAACATTGTCTCTGGATGCCGTTGATTGATACTGTATGTTAAACAGGTTACATAAAAATCGCTTTAACAGCTGAAGCAGTTCTTCATCATCTGTGACTTTTATTTTCAATTGAACCTGCATCTCAGACAGCAAATACAAGAATTCATTGTTAGTGTTCTGCATGATTTGAACAACCTCTTTAGGCACTGAGACAGAGGCAAAACGATCTACTGTTGTGTTTGAAGATTTATAGGACACACCAATAAATATTGACACACCAATAAATATTCCTGCACCGCACAAAATAACTAAGGCCATCACGGAACAAATCACTACAAAATAGTCTATATTTAGGCTGAGCTTCGTCCTGTTAAGTAGTTTGGGATGTACGGCTTCGTTAGTCTCCGGAGAACGCTCTGCTGTAGCCAAAGAAGCTACTTCGTCGAATTCCTCCATTGTCGTGTCTGGTTTCATTCGTGTCCACTCACCGATCAGTTTGATAAAGCGGGTTTCTTCACTATATTCATCCACACGTATTCGCTCTATATCACCGCTGGTGAAATTCAGGTGCACAGCTATTTGCTTCCATCGAGAGCTGAGGTGCCGATACTTGTCAAAAACTTGATTAAAAAGACCATTGTCCGACATCTTTTCCGCTCCGCACGTTCTCTGTGGTGCGGTAGGCGTGGTCGTTAATTATTACTAGACTCATGACTCTAGACTGTAATCACTGTAATATAGATTTAGTGTTTTTATTTTTTTCATTATCTTTTTAATAATAATAATAATGAAGAAATTATGACATGAAAACCCATAAAACCAGAAAAATTGATGGTGGTTTCTATTATTAGATGTGATCAATAATACAATCGCCATTCTTATCCACTATCAAATGTTCTGGCTATAATACAATATACCGTATACGTAGATATTTTCGTGGTGGGAATATTTTCGTGGAACCCTACTAACAACAAAATTTAGACACTCGAAAATTTGTGTGCAAACTGTCGTGACCGTCAGTCAAAACCCGGCTCCCACAGCCCCTTTTATCGGTCACAGGAGTTTCAAGGCTATTTTCTACGTGTCAAGAAATCCTCAACTAGC